>JAVQJS010158973.1:0-13383 GCA_036024795.1 Galaxias rostratus
TATACTGTGCATAGGCTACAGTACTAAAACCTTACCTGCTCAATATGGATTTCTTAAGAAATACTTCTTATTCTAGAATCTTGGAATTGGTTTGACATCCACATTTACTGTAGTGCATATCTGAAGGTCTATATAGGCCACAGAAATAAAATTTCAGTAAGTGTGCTGACATCTTCTTTTATTCTTTTGTTCTTCTTATCTGATTGATAAATATAATGCAATGTGCATTCGTTGTGATTGAGCGACTTCTTATCAGTGTACATTAGGTGGATTCTTTATTAGGACTTATTGGAAATCCAGATTGTGGCTGTATAAAAAGGCGTGGGACTGCCTGTCCCTAGGCACGTATTAAAACAAGATGAAGTTTGCTGTGCTGCTGCTTGCCTTTGTGGCCTGGTCAGAGTGCATTGTCAAGTAAGTGTTTATGCACGATTAATAATTTCACCAAAACTGTAAGATTTTATACCAGTAATGTATGCTATGTTAAAAATAACTTGTATCAACAGAAAAGTGACATGACTGTTTTGGTGGGGTAAATCTATAGAAAGGTTTTCTGTATCAAATACCTTTGCATAATGATATCTTTTTTTTTTTTTTAAACCTTCCCTACTTACAAACTACCTTGGTTACTTGTTAAAGTTGTAGTTTTGAAGACTGTAAATTTATTCCAAAGTACTAGGTTACAACATCCAAGATAAATGTTTAAAAATATAAATTCATACAAATTATAACTGCAACTCTATTGCTTTAAGAAAAAATGCCACTATTTAATAGAATGTTTATTGGGACCAAACAGAATGGTTAGCATGTAAGATTTAAGCAGAAATCTAAAGCCTTAAATAAACGATTTAAAATAAAACAATTACTGGCAACAGTCCTCTGATGAAAAATACGTAATATTGAATAAACCTCTTTAACCATGCATTAAGAAGAAAGGTTGAAAGTTAGCACACACCTTGAGTCCATGTCTAAAAATGAAGGACCAAGCAAAACATTTTGGTGTCATCAATGACTCTGATCCAGATATCAACAGCCACATCAATGCAGTAATAAAATCAGCATACTCAGGATTGGCCCTAACATAATTAGTGCCCTATAAACAAGATTTTCAAAATGGCTGTTTGTGCCTGCTTTAAAAGATTAATGTGTGTCTGGCAACCTCAAGTGGACTGGGAGGGCATTCCACAGATGGGAATTACATCACTGTGCCTGGTCACAGGGCTTGGTTTTGGGTGTAATGATTTAGAAGCAGTAATTTAATAATCTGGGTCGAAGCAATGTATTATGAACATGCTTAAACAGAACATGACCTTATAGACACATTCTGGAACAGTTCTCTTAACTGTTTCAGTTCAAACTGAAAACGTTGAAGCAGGTTTAGCTGTACGCTTCAAATAACTGGAACTAAATTCCAGAAGTTGTGAGACTCCCCAAGCTTCACAATTTTGTCATAGATAAATTAGTTTATTCAATTTGTATGATTGTATTTTTTGCTTTACATGTGTCTTCTTGGATTAAGGAAAGGCTATTTAATTACTTGATGTAAATTTATGAAACGTGCAATACAAACACGTCTGATTTGTCTTGAATTGACTAACCTCATATAATGTGTGATGATGTAAACTCGTTAAAGCGTTAAAGAAGTTAATTTATGTAAATGGGTAATCAATTATTCTCTTCTGATGATATGTAGTAATATCTATGGGGAACTTAAAAATGTGCGATTCAGATGGGTCCTTTTTAAAGTCTCAATATTTAACACATATTTTGTCTACCACCTTGAAAGAGCCGCAAAACTGTGATGAATTGCTTATTGGCACAAGTAAGTGTGTCACTAATTCAGGAAGATATGCCCATTCTTGAAGTATAGTGGTTGATTGTGTTAGGATATGCAATGACCATGAGCAATATGTCTCCGATGCCAATGTTAGGGAAAATATATTACACTAAGCAAACATAAGGGGTCGTCAAAATCCCTTACAGATAGACCACCTCTTGTAACGTTAACTTTGTAGGAACAGCGCACGCGTCTTGAGATACCTGAACTCTACGGTACCTATTGACCTTGATGTATTCTAAGATTGGTGCCGTCTTGGCAATATGCAAATGTTTGCTCTTGGGGTTTGCAAAGTTTACATGAAAAACATCTTATCCATGGAGTTGTTTAATGTCATAATCTTGTGCAAATACGCAACGGTGCGACTTCCCACTCTGGCGTGGCATGTACTAGATTCGGCTGTCAACCATTGCACGAAGGTTACTGAGCAACACATGTGGTGAGAAAAACACACATTTGTGAGTGTGTGTTTGTGGTAGTGGGGGAGGTGGGTATCGACAGTTCTGAGCGGGACACATAATCTGGGTGTGGGTCACCTTATGCTATAAAACCAGACAATTTTAAGAAACCATGTTGTTTATTAAATACTAAATCATTAGAATATTCCTCATACAGGTAGGCTGGTTGTACACATTGTACATTCTGTACCTTCTTCTCAGATCCCTGAGCTAACATTTTCTTTCACTTGTTCATTCAGGATCCCTCTGATTAAAGGCAAGTCTGCCCGACAGGTCCTAGAAGAGAGGGGTCTTTATGAAGAGTACAGGAAAAAGTTTTCCCCAAATGTCTTAAATAAAATGATATACGATCTTCCATTAGGTGAGGTGCCTGTCACGTATGATATTGACGTGAGTAGCCTACAAAACAAAAAACTTAATTGCCATTTAGAGTATCTTTTATTTTTTAGACAGTTTGAATGTCTTATCTGTTTGAATTTGATTGCAGACAACTTACTACGGAGTAATGGGTTTTGGAAGCCCTTCTCAGTTCTTCAAGATTCTCTTTGACACAGGTTCATCTGACCTATGGATACCCTCTCTCAACTGCACTAGCCCAGCCTGTAGTAAGTATGCATATCAGCACAGGTGGCTTGATGTCCCGTAACATCAACATCAGTTCCTGGTGGTTATATTGATTTGATGAATGTCTGGGGCAGCTGTACAAAAAGCCAACCATATAACCCAGGATGAAGGGAAATATATAATTACAAACTAACTTTATTTTAAACCATGCCCTTTTAATGTTTTTTCTTTCATTCCCCAACCCAAATCTTACCCCACCTATGCTAGATGCCCATACCAAGTTTAACACTACGGCATCCACCACTTACCACAGCGGCACTGAGACTTTTTCCATCTATTATGGCTCTGGTTACATGTCAGCGATTTCTGCTTTTGATACTGTAGAGGTGAGAAGATGAGTCTTTTTTTTTTTGTACAGACTGTGTGAAGCATGTTATCTTAGAGAATTTAAACCAAATCAGCCAAAGACGTCAATTAATCCCATCTTTTTTCTCTTCATGTATATGTGTATGACTATCATCCAATAACGCAGCACATTCTCTATTAGATAGGCGGCATATACGTGAATCAGCAGCTCTTTGGCCTGGGTCTAACAGAGGGTCCTGGCCTGGAGTACATGCCATGGGATGGAATTCTGGGCCTGGGTTTACCCGGCCAGTCGGTGGAGGGGGGCACCAATTTACTTGACAACATGTGGAACCAAGGCAAGATTACGCAGGACGTGTTTTCCATGTATTTGACTGGGTGAGGTTTGCATCATGGAACCCATGATTTGTCATCAATACACTATATTTTCAACAGTATAAATGGTTTTCAAAATCATCCCGTTGTAAATGGTGATACTGTGTACATGTTCTTCATAAGAATTTAGACGATAATATATTGGTGACATTATTAAGTAATGCCTAGTTGCTTGAAGCTACTTGTCTGAATAAAAACAATATGTGTTTTGGATTTTCAGCACTGTGGAAGGGAGTGTGTTGACCATTGGAGGAACGGACAATGCATATTACACTAGCAGTATTGTATGGATCCCATTATCTCAAAACAATGGCTTTTGGCAGATCCAAATTGATAGGTAATAACATGCAAACAAGATAGTTATTGTTGTCAATAACACTTTTGATATGCGGGGCAATCATTTATTTTTGCAAAAGCTGGAAAACTATTCATTTTATAACAAAAAATTCTTAGCTTCTTGAATTACTGGTTTTACACTTCAGAATGGTCAGAATTAATGCACTTGTAATTAAGAATTTGTAAGTATTGCATGTTTTGCTTTACTGTTTTTATTGCGGTGTAGCATAACTATTAATGGTAACATTGTTGCGTGCCCTGCGACCTGTCAAGCAATAGTGGACTCTGGAACAACTCTTATTACTGGGGCTAGTAACGACATCAAGAACATCAATGGCTGGGTGGGGGCCTATATCAACCAGAATGGTTATGTGAGTGGGTTTTTTAACACACACACACACACACACACACACACACACACACACACACACTATTGTAAAAATGTTAAAGATCATTTGAACTGAGTAAAATTAAGTTGTGCACTGGTCTCTCTTTTTCTCAGACTACTGTGAGCTGCAGTAATACAGATAGCCTGCCTGACATTGTCTTCAACATTAATGGCTCCCCCTTTGCTCTTCCTGCATCTGCCTATGTTTACCAGGAAAGTATCTCCAAAGCACTGTCAATTTGGAAGAATCATTTTCATGACTTCTTAAGTCCAATTTCTCTTTGAGTTAGAGTACTAACATTTAATTAAGAGGATTTAGGTATTTAGGTATTCCCAATGCTAACAGAAAATAATATGGTTAATGAACTATACTGATGCAAATTCTAATTTATGGCTCCCTTCTATCTTCCATTCATACCGTAGTCGGGTTCCAGCTGCACCACCAGCTTTGGGGTACTAGATACCTGGATCCTTGGGGAGGCCTTTATGAGGCAATTCTACACTGTCTTTGACCGAAACGGTCTCCAGGTGGGCTTCGCTCAAGCTGTGTGAACCAGCCGTGCTGCTGTCGAGATACCTGTTTGGCTATCTTCACTCCACATATAGTGATGACATCTAAATTGACCTGAATTTTTATTAATGTCTGGACTACAAGGAGCTGTAACAACATGGTGTAGTTAATAAACTCTTTTATTGGATCCATGGCTCTTTGCTTGCTTTGTAAGTGTTAAAAATGTCTTATAAAGTTTCTGTGATACCACCGGAAGAACGGCTCACATTGAAAGTTTCTAAAAAGAAGTTCAGACCAAGAGTGTTTGGTGACCCTAATGCTTTTTTGTTAAATATAGTGGTTAAACCTAGTACAGGCAGTATAGATATAAAACCCTAGCTCTCACCCTCACCACTAGATGTCAGAATACCCAAAACCCTGACATTTTGTGACAAATTAATTTAATTCAGGAAGTGTTGCTGCTGGAAGAAAGGATGAGTCATCCTCTTCAGAATGTGTTTTATCATACACAGCAACCAGCCAATCTCCTCCTCTTACCAGACTGGCACCGTTGTATATTGACGCCACATGTTTATACCTTTTAATATAGGTGAAACATTTTCTTAGCAAACGGTCCCTTTAAATTGTTCAGAATTGAATGGCAAACCATACCATCCATCCTTCTATGCAAGGTAACCTACTATATAGAATTACATATTGATAGAATGGGGTTTATCTAACGTCTGCTCTAAATTCACTCCCACATCACATCTGCTTCGATTTATTTCTTTAGTCTGTGTAAGTGTAATGAAAGTCACTGATAGAAGATACCATGTGCGCTTGGTAAATATAGTAACATGAGAATCCTGTCTAACAGACTATTGGGAGGTGCTCTTTGCTCTCAGGGCCTATTTAATCATTTATTTGTTGGAAAAAGCTGCTGCATTAGCAAACATTAGGGCACAGGTAGCACCATCAAGTCAGATGGACAGCAGACGTTCTCCTCCATTCTAGGGGTAGTTAATTTAGTAGTAATATGAAATGTTAAGATTATAAGATAATTTCTCTACATTTTAACATACATACTACTAATTGAGGGAATCATTCATATGTGAGACAATACAGAATAAAAATAGGGATGTAAGCTGCTTGCCAATAAAACACAGAGAAGTATCATAACGTTCTTCCTGTTTTCTGACTGAAGAAAACGATACCAAATGAGAATGAATGCACTTCAAAGGGCACCAGAAGAAAGTAAATGCATGAAAGTATGCAATAAGTACCGCTCCCTGAATGGACTTAGTTTCCATGTCGGTGGTCTGTGCCTTCTAGTGTTTCACTGTCAACTAACCAATGCATGCCATTAGGGTAATACACAAACATAAGCCATTGTGGGGCGTGAAGCCAGCTACTTAGACCCACTGAAGCCTGATAGATTGTGCTGCTCTATGTGAACACTACTAGCCGGAGATGTCTTTTGCAGTCACTGAGTGTTTTCTGACTATTACACAACTTGATTTTCTTCTGCCTTCTATGTGTGCATTATGTGTGCTTCTATAAAAATGATGTAGGACATTCAAATTACTTTCAGTTTAGTTTCGATGTTTATGGCGATTTCTAATACAGTTGACTGATACAAGTACAGGTAAGAGACATTTAGACAAGTGAACAAAGATGAGTGAATACAATAAACCAAGATTACACGTAGACCTTCACATCATGAAAGTAGAGATTTAACAACACAAACACAATTTTCTATGTAATCAACAGCCCTAATCGCATTTACAAATTTGCTTTAATTTAGCAGACGCCAAGCAATTTAGGATTAAGTGCCTTGCTCAAGGGTACACTAGTGGTGTTGCTCCCAAGTTAGAATTGAACTCATGACCTTACCAGGTAACAGCCCTGCCTACTAGCCACCACTATCCACCTCTATAAATGCTATCACTACGACGTTTACATAGATTACACATGACACAAACACTAACACTGTACTTAATTTACTGTAAACATTCCATAGCCTTTACTCTTAGAATGTTGCATTAGGATGGAGGTAATCTTCAAAAGGTCAAACTAGAAAGTGCTTTTACAGTCAGTTCTGGCCGGTTTCCAGTGGCCTTTGACAGAAAGATTTTAAGTTAGGGTATATATATCATGCCATTAATTATGTGAATTTGATGCATTACAGATTACTCTAGATACATTGTAAATACTTGAGGCTAGCGTTACTTGAATCGTAAACATTCATAATATCAGAGTAAATACCCAACCTAAAATAGAGTATAAATAGCGTAATGCTTTCTTGTTTTTCAAACTACCATGTACAGTGGAAGATATGTCTGTTTATTATATGTATCACAGTAACAAGCCAGATAATGATTAGCCCTGTGTATTTGCACTAGTTCTTTGTGACGTAAGTAAAAAAACAAAACATTGGCATTAATCCGAAAAGACTTTTGTTTACATCAAATACAGCGGTGGGAAGGAGCTGAGCTGGGTATATAGTACAGTATTAGCTGTACTGGCGGCTGCTATTTTTGACCGTGTTTATGAGATTATTGCCCAGTTGCCATTTTGCTGTTCGCTTTGGGACTTGAAAGTATGCCAGGATGTCGTCAGCAGGTAGTTAGAACTACAACTTGTTATGGCTGCATGTGCCCTGCGGATCTGGCTTGCGTTAAATGTCCCCTGTTCTAGAGACACTGTCCATGCCCAAAAATAGTGCACACTGGCGTAAAAAAAACAATACTGGAACATTATTTGCCGCCAAGCAACATCAGAGCAAATGTCAGAGAAAATAAATAAAACTGTATATTTATCTGATATTTAACAACAATGACTCTTCACTCCTCTAGCATAAAGATTATACAATTAAATATAATTTAACTCAATGGGCTGACTTCTATGGATGTCTTCTTATGTTTAGAGGTACCTTCATTCAATATCTGGATGACCAGGTAGTAGAGATCAACTCATTTCACCAAAAAAAAACAGAATGCTACATTTTTGTGAGAATAAATCCTCATTTGGTTCCCAGTTCTTATGTACTGTTGTACAATAACGCAAACTGCACTATTCAGATAATGCTTTGATACCCTAGGTGACTATTCAGTGTCTGTGCGATACTGAATAAGCCAACCACAGTTCTATGAGGCTTCACCTGCTCATCTCTGGATGCGCCACTCATTCTCACACTACCATAGGAGTGTCTGAGCACACAGAGCTAATAGACTCTGCGTCAGACTTCCTTCTGTCCTGCCTGTCCCCTTGCCACTCCTCCTCCTCCTCCCCTATAGGGTTGAGCCTCCCATTCTGCTCCTGCGGGTCTTTAGGACTGAGGAAGGCTACTTGTCTGCTACAGGAGCCCTTAGTTGCCCCTTCTCTCCCGGCCTCGTCATAGGAGACGCTGACAGTGGAGGAATGGAGGCTGTCCCCAGGCAGGTTCTTGGCCAAGCCCTGACTTGCGCAGCAGACACAGCGGCAGGGCGTCAGGTAGAGGTAGATTAGCACCATCACAACGCTTGCCAGGCAGCCCACCAATGTGGTGTAGGCGGTCTTCATGCCCTCCAGGCTTGCACTCTGGGTGAAGTTGTGTACCATCACTGTCACATACAGGGTTTCATTAAGGGAGTCACTGGTAGCGTAACAAGTGTAAACTCCCGAGTCTTCAGGCAGCAGGGGTCCGATCTTGAGGCTACCATCTGGAAGCATCACAGCACTCTGGTTACCAGGGGATATCCAGCTCTTCTGCATTTCCCTCTGCCTGGTGTCACAGTCTAAGACAATAATCTGCTCCAGATAGGCCACCTTATCCATTATTTGCACCTCTGTGCAGTTCAGATGGACTCTGTTCAAATCTAGTGTGGTTACCTTCTCCTTCTGTGGCCCTGGAAGGAGGCAGGTGTGGTCATCCCTGAAGTCAAATGCAGAGCTTAGCTGCTGGAGATGCCAGCGTGCCAGTAGGCTGTATAGCTCACAGCTGCAAGGCAGAGGGTTATCATGGAAGTAAAGACCATTCTTCATCCAGGCAGGAAGTGACTCAAGTTCGTTTATGGATAGGAGCTTTATCCGGTTTGAAGAAACGTCAAGTAGGGAAAGGTTTTCCAGACGACTCCTCTCTTTGACCAGTTCCAGCGGGAAGCGAGATATTAGGTTTTGACTCAAGTAAAGCTTCTGAAGGCTGTTTGTGCCAGAGAAGGCCGTGCGGTCAATCTGAGAGATATTGTTGTTGTATAGCAGCAGCACTTCCAAATGCTCTAGGGGCTCAAAAATAAACTCCTCCAGAATACGTAGATCGTTGGAGGACAAGTCCAGGAAACGTAGCTTAGTCACATACAGGAAGGCTTCCGAGGACAGAAAAGTGAGGCTATTATGGCTAAGCAGGAGACTGTGCAGTTTATTCAGTTTTACAGTTGTCCATTCAGCACGCAAACGGATTATGGAGTTGAAGCTGAGATCAAGTACTGCTGTGTATTGAGGCAACGCAATGGGTACACTAGTTAAGTTCATCTTGGAGCAGCTGACAATGTTACTGGCACACACACAAGTTGTATGGCAATTGAGGGAGCTGACCATATACTGTCCATTAGTCCCCATTAGCAGCAAAGTAAAAATCAGAGAGGCAGAGAGGGCTTTGCTGAACACTTCACCCATCGCACAGTAAGAACGGTACAGTTGTTCACGAATCATGTCAAGATTGATGATGATGCTCTTTACGGTATTGTATCCAAAAAGATGGGTGTCATGTAGCTATAAGGGAATAGTAAAAATTTACAAATTTACTGTTTAGTCATCCTGCTTTCATTCATGGAGTTAAATTCACGATTTTCTGGCTGATGTAGCTGTCGGGCAACTCAGTAAGCCTACTATGTGCATTTGATGGGCAACGCACACAAGATCCATTGCACCAGCGGTTTTGCATTCTGACAACCTTACGCATCTCGGCAGCGATCTCATTTCGTTCTAATCGTTAAGCTTATCGCCTTCTTCTAAGGCCACTTTCAAACTTAAGAAATTAGCAAAAAAAAAATATACAACGCAATTCGAGCTTTTTAAATCTATGCTATCACTCTTTAGGTACAAAGCGAAAACATACTAAAATAGCGTACTTGCTTGTAATAGGCTAGAGTTAAACATAACATAAAATAACAGCATGTTGATTATTTACAGATTTCCTGCCTTAGTCCAAATAAAGACGCAATAGCCTAAACATCGGACTTACCTTTCACAGTGTTCTATCAAATGTCCTGTTTCCGAGAACATGTCCAACAAACAAAGGATACAGCAAGACCATTGTAATAAATTTACATATGTGCAATGAGTCTACATCGGTCTGTCTTTCACGATTAGCTGCAGTCCTGCGGTCAACTGCTCTATGGAACCTCGGGATTCAACCACAGGAAGATGTGAGACACACACGCACACGCACACACACACACACACACACACACACACACACGCGCGCACACACACACACACACACACACACACACACACACACACACACACAATTATGTTTATTTACTCTGGATGTTTGATAAATTGCCCCTTGTCCGAATAAGGATAAAATAATACAAGAGGATTGTGCCTGACGCATGAAGGTTGACTGTTTTTTCCCGACTGAGCGATAATAATTGCCTTGCCTTGACCTTCACAACTGTCTATCTTATGCAACTGTACAAGGAAAGACAAAACTGAATAAACTATATATTTTAGCAATACATTTATGTTTTTATGACATTAGTTATACATAATAAATTCGGATTGAAACATTATTCCACATTTTGTCTGCCAAAACAAGATAGTGAAGGGAAGATCATCATCAGCTGTTAACATCCATGCCTAATTCATTCAGGAACATTCTCACTTCAGTTCAATTCAGTTTAGCCTTCAAACAGGTCATATAAGTTGCTGATTGGATACCGGCATCAACGGATAGCTGGTTATGGCTTTCAGTTATGGGTATAGAGTATATTAATTATTCCATGTTGACCGTTTAATATATGGTGTATTATTTCTTTATAAGGACTTCTTAGAAAAGATGTGCTCTTTATACATGAATTTCTGTCTTTGTATGAATGTTTGCGCTATAAAGGCAATAAAGTTAGATTTGAGACAAAAATCTATTTATTAGGTGTACCAACAAGAAACTCCAGATGGATGTCTTTTGGAACAATTGCTTTGATGCTGAGTTCAAAAAAAGAAGAAGCAGATAGTGATCATCTCTTTGAGTGCTTTTGAGCTTTGCATCAATGAGTGCCTGTCTTTTTGCTGACCTGTTATCTGTTTGTAATGAGAGATAAAGAGCCATTCCATTGTAACCATTATAAAACATGTGCCTTGTTCTCCTCATACGTTTTCAGTGTACATTTTTCTCCTCATGCGCACTGCAAGTGTTTTTTGGTTATGAGAAGATATGGACAGCCTTGGGTTGAGTAATTCTGTCCACTGGTCTTTAACATAAGCCACACTGTATTTCAGTGACAGCAAGGGGTAAAGACTTGCTTTATATAAGCTCAGATTGAAAGGGATGTGTTTTAGCAGCAACTACACAACATTCTAACAAATACAACACACATTTGAGAAAAAAAAGTAAGTCTAAACAATCTTTGATCATGCATTGTACATATTTCTCTCAGACCGATGAATCCACTCTTTTTCGTTATTTTGGATCATCTCAATGGCCCTTGTGATCAGCAGCCAAGCCACTGAGGTCAAGTTATTGGAGAATCAAGGGGAGATTGCGCATCCCACCCCATTGTTGGCACATTTCAACTGCAGCTGCAGGCTTACTACGGTTACCCTCTAAGATGGATCCTAATTGCAGTAATTAACTAGGACTGTCACTGGGTAATTGCATGTGGTATAGAAGCAGATACAGTACAGTGGCTGATAGACAATCACACTTATCTTTCCAATGTTTTATTGTTCTTGAGTTCTTGCTTTTCAATACAAATCTATGTGTGAGTGCCACAACCTTTCACTTGTATAACCACTGTTTGTTACGACAGGATAACGGCAACTTATATAAAAGTGGTTCCTTCACCACAAGGACCATTACACAATGAGTGGAAATATGCTTCAGAAAAATCCATACAAAAAAGCATGAGACCATGGCATGGTTGGGTACAGCAGCTGGCTGCTTCCTGAGCGAGAGGCCTCCTGGAGAGGAACAGTTGTGTAGTGAATTATAAAAGAGACCCAGGACAGCAGCAGTGGCAGGGAATCAAGGTGAGCCATCCTCCTACCCCACAGTGCATCATCAGCTAATCAGATCTGCCTGAACACGGGAGGAGAGAACACTTACTGCTGCTCTTTGTCAGCAGCTCACAACTATATCTACGAGATAAAGATAACTTGAATCTGCCTTTCTTGTCTGGTACATAGATGTGAAAAGCAGAACCACTCGAAGGGCCTTGTGCTTCATTCCAAGGTCACATAGAAATAATTATATTGTGATGGCAGCCTGTCATTTGCCAGCCTTGGCCTTGCATTGTCACATCACGGATGAGGCGCTGGTTCTGTGGTTAGCTAATGGTCCTCCACCTCGGTCATGTTTTCTTGTCACAACTGAAGTTAGCAGAGTTCTGGGGTTGATGGGAACCATGCACCCAGTAGACAAACATACACTGGTGGTTTAGCATTGCCAAGCAAGTTTAGTTTGTAATGAAGATGTCTGTTCATTTCCCTGAAAATGTATTTTACAGTATACATTTAAGGTAACTGTTCAATGTACGTGTTTATAGATTATTATAATGAATAATGAAACTGATACTTTTATGTTACTTTTCAGAAAATATAACCTTAAGCAGAAAAAAAATAAAATTACACTGCAGTTAAAACATTTTCTTGAATTGTCTTGCTCTTTACAGATGATTTAAAAGCATAATTAAACTCTTTGTTGGATACCTGTGTGTGCCGTGCCATGCCATGGCAAATACAGAATTACATGCCTTCCAAAGTCAGCACATTAAAAGTAAATCTAAACCTCCCAATTATTTATTAATAAGATCCATATTGACATATATTTTAGATGTAGATTATTTAGATATAAGTGGCTATTCGCATAGGTTTTTTCTGAGAGCATGGCTTCTAAGTAATTCTTAGCTATGAGTGCTTGTTTGTATTAAAGGGCTAAGTTAAAGTATATTTACATCATTTGAGTGTGTGTGTGTGCAAAGAAATCCTATTCATGTTATTATCCAGAAGAATAAGAGCTTACTGTGAATGGATGAGACAGATGGAAATGGCTTAATTGAGTACTGAGTACTAATTTTGAGCTTTGCAAATTAACTGTTCGTTCATAGCGTATGTTATGAATTGGGCTAGAGAGTTTGTGCTTCATGGAATATCTATTTGACGATCAAAATGCTCATCACTGTCCCCTGGTGACAAATTTTGACCACTCTCTTTTACAAAGAGTACTAGAATAGAACTAGGAATACATTGCCACCGCCAGGTCATTTTATGTATCGATCTTGCTTACAATACATAGATTATAACACATGTTGATCTTGTTATTTTTATTTTCGTTATATTTTAAATATCCCTTTCTATATATTATACTATA
>JAVQJS010158998.1:0-15000 GCA_036024795.1 Galaxias rostratus
CGATCACCACCAACAAAGAAGAGACAGCAGGTGACAGATCTATGCACCAGGAAAACCAGACCAGTGTGCAAAAATTAACACACACACACACACACACACACACACACACACACACACACACACACACAAACACACACACACACACACACACACACACACAAGCACGTCTTACCTCGCTGGGTGTGGCAGTTTCCTCTCGTTGTTGTGTGTCTGCTCCGAGGCTAGCTATGGTGGCTGTGAGTCCTGCAGAGAAACAGAGGGAGAGGGTGCGTGAGGAAGGGAGGGGCAAAAAAAAGGAAGAGGGAGAGAGAGAGACTAAGACTAAGCAGCAACGGGTGATTCCTGCTGTAGAGTAGCCGGCGAAATGAGACTGCAGCGCAGGCAAACCCACTCCCTCACACACACACACACGCACACACACATACAAACACCAACATCCATGACTCGGTAACACACACACCTCCGCACTGCCTCGTAGGCTCCCACCCTCCTTCACACACACACACACACACACACACACACACACACACACACACACGTACCCCTAGTCAGCAAGGAGCCTTTGTGTATTTATGTGTGTGTGGGCATGTGTGTTTACGTATGCAGCATAAGGTAGTGGGAGCGAGGGAGGCTCCTGCCTTGGCTGAATTAGTCAAATGTGTGTGTGGGTGTGTGTGAGTGTGTCTGTGTGTGTGTGTGTGTGTGTGTGTTGTGTGTGTGTCTATCAGTCATTCATTTTTAATACGGATCTTAACCTCTGTCAGTTGAAGGATTTGACGGTGAGTTTATGATAGAAGTGCTCATGGCATGCCATGCTGAATCAGACACCTCTCCCAAAGCTCTGTTCATAGGCCCCCAGATTACTATGAGAAATTATTCTGATGTACTGAGTAGCGTCTGAATGTGTGTGTGTGTGTGTGTGTGGGTGTGTGTGTGTGTGTGTGTGTGTGTGTGTGTGTGTGTGTGTGTGTGTGTGTGTGTGTGGAGGGGTGCGGGGCTTGCCCCATGCTGAATAATTGCTCTGTCCTGTGCTCATTTGCAGGCACGGTCGACTGCAGCAGGGAGACAAAGAAGTGAGAGCCAAGCGAGAGCAAAGAGGAGGGCGAGCGAGAGAGGGAGGAGAGAGAGAGAGAGAGAAACAGAGAAAGAAACAGAGAGAGAGAGAGAGAGAGAGGAGGGCGGGGAGGGGAGTAAGAGAGAGAGGAGGAGGAGAAAAAGAGGGAGAGAGCAGCACTGCAGAGCGTGCTCACAGGGACTAGCAGGCCGAACCAGCAGCAGTGAACATTTTCCTCCTAGAAGCCTCACTCCCCATTCCGCCAGCCAGTAACCACGTCACGTAAGATCTGGTTTTAGCACACGACCGGCCAAGCACGCGTGTCCACGTCGCAGGACGTGTGGTCGAACAGTTTCTCATCCACCACAGTCAGCACACGAGATTTTCCAGTAATGAATGAATAAAGAAGGAAAAAAAACATGTGGAGCAAAATCGATGAGGATTGAATAGATGATGGCTGAATTTATGTATATACAGCCTCTAAGATCCTAGCCAACCATCCAGAGTTGTACTTTATATAGGCACTTCTACTAAAGCGACTGTATATTACCATTGGCGTTAGCCTGTGTGTAGGATGAGGACATTGAGCCTAAGAGTGGTCCCTTCCCTTCCGAGGAAATATATATATATAAATATATATACACAGTTTTTATATATCCACAGGGCGACCACAATGCTAATATACGGTCTGATGCTTTAATAGAAGGGCCCACGTTCCCTGTCTTCCTCTGGTGGTTTGGCTCCAGCTCTGCAGGCCCAGGGCAGAGGCTGAGGCTGGTGAGGACTCCACACACCACCGAAGCCCTGAAGCGACGGAGAGATATGACACCGGTCAGGAGAGAAGTGTGCCACTGGCTGTCAAAACGACTCAATCGTCAATGAATCCCGACCGTGATGAATCCCGAAACGACGTCGGTGCTCTTCCGGTGTTTTGAAGAGTGTCTCCTTTCCTTGACTCAATGACACGGCACAAATTCTGAGAGTACAAAGGGAGAAAATATGGGAAGAACGGACTGCCGTTTTCTATTTCGAGTAAACAGTCACTGGCATTATGTCCGACCCCCCCCCCCCCACCTCCACCATATCCAGCCTTTCAATTCAGCCTCTGATTACAGCATGTTGGTTTTTCAGACGACAGCGGATGAGTGGGCCATTACCACCACAGCGAGAGACGCCGTAATCACGCCGTCACTCTTTCCAAATCATCGAGTTTTGCTCACCGACATTTCCCTATTCCCACAGTGAAGGGACCTACTTTGTTTCACAATCCCCTGCCAGCAGTGCCCTAGAGAGACCCATTGCCACCTCCAATTAGAGATGTAGGTAGAGCCTACTGGTAATAGGGCTTAGAGCCTCAAAGTTAATAAAGCACTTGGCGTTTTAAAATGGCGTTTCCATATAGCTGTAGTCCCAGCTTTGAATTTATCTGCATTACGCTGTTGAGCTAGAAACACTTTAGTGTTAGCACAACATTGCATAGTAGATGCCATAGCATTGGCAGTACCCTAGCCTTAGATATGTTTAGGGCAGTATCTAATCTCCTCCTCGACAACTAGAGGACACAGTAAACCAGCTGCTAGAAATGCTAACACCATGCTGCTACAACAACACTCGCTAACAAACACAGGGGCTGGCTGCACTAGTTCTCACCACACTATAAAGTGTGTTTACTACTGTGAGAATGGAGGCATACAGGCAACTATTGTTGATCAATAACATGCACTTTAGTTTGGGAAGCTAACTTATACTGATATCTATAACTAGTCGCTAGAAAGGGTATAGCTGTAGCTCTGAGGCACTGAGTGCCACCAAGGGTAAATAGAGTCCTCTGATGCATTAGTATTTATTTATTTTGCTAGACTAGATTGAAAGCCCAGGCCTGATCCCCGAGATTACCCCAAATGAAAAGGTAGACTAATCCTATTCCCGGATTGAAGGGCTGCTCAGGGTGATTCCTTTGCGCGTGTCGGCCTTGTCCCCCAGTACGATTGTGGCATGGTGAACGCCCTGATCGGGATTAAGAGGGAGATCACCGTCTCCATGTAATCTGACGGGACCCGTCCATCCAGATTTGGACAGGCCCCAAACACAAGCGATTTTCAGAGAGTTGAAGCCGATCATTAGACCATTGACCGAAATATGTAATGGCCTGTCATCTTAACGGTGCTTGATGGCGGATGGCTCATGGAAATGCAGCCAAAAGAAGTAAATAGAGCTCTAAATAGGAAATTAGAATTTGCATTACTTCATCATCACATCACACAACGCTGTGATTGCAAATCCTATGGAGAAATAAGTAATAAAAAGATTCCAACTTAGTTCACAAATTCCCTTTCCTTTTTTCTCCCTGGCACATGTTCACCTCTGCTGAAGGACTAACCCTCTCCACCTGGGCTTTGAAGTCCCTATTAACGACAGTCTCTATTAACCACACCAACACTCAGTACTTCATAGGCCACACACACACGCACACACACACACACACACACACACACACACACACACACACACACACCTGGAAAAGCTTGAGGGAGTTAGCTCCAGCATCGGCGAAGGGCAGCGAACAGTTAAAGTATCGCAGTACTGCGACAGGACGCATACCAAATCATCTATCGATTCTTTCTCCACAAGAACGTGAAAACTACTGCATTGTATCATATACTTGACACATAATCATAAAAAGTAAATGAAAGTGAAACGGCTGTTCAGGGCGGAAATAACTCAACGGTAATGCTCATTAAATTTTAACACAGTCAAAGAGTACGTTTCTCCTTCCGTTTAAAAAAGGGCTGTCGGATGGAAGAGTAGAACAGGTAGAATGAGCCGGATGATTAGAACTCAACGTAGCAGTGATCCAGGGACATCACAGGGAGGAGGGATGTAGACGGACCTTGGCTTGGGAGACGGTTCGCCTCCTGACTGTGTTCCCGCCACGCACTCCTGAATTCCATAACGCGCGACACTTCTGCTCTTTCCAGCTCTGTGACGCCCACACGCCAATTAGAAAGCTCTGAGTGATCTCAGCCCATTAGGCTGATGGCCTTTCAAGATGGCCTCACTCATTCCTCATACTGAGTGAAACCTAGCTAGCAGGTGCCCTGCCCCTCGGAAATCCCTGAAGCGGAGACAGCGAGACAACTCCATGACTAACATGGATAGACAGCTATTGCTAAAAAGCCTGAGCTATAGGGAAGCATGGTGCACGTAGGGCGTTGGTTCGCAGCACGGGATAATCTGATTTGAGACCATTGAAAGATTTTTCTCCGAATCTATTCTGCTGTACTTCGGCCATTTTGGCTGATGTTATTGGCCAAACGGGGGCAGAAAGCCAACCTCTCCATGAGCTAAGCCAATCAATGCAGGGAAATACTTTTGACCTATTCTACTTTTTCTTTACTTATATTTTTAATGCAGTTTATGAATTGAAGATTTATTACAGCTAAAAGGACGGATGCTTGAGCTTGACGATCAATAATTCATCAAAATGCATTAATTAGGAATGTGCACTTCCTTTTGAAGTAAAAATCCTGCAAATACCCTTAAGATCAGCTATAAAAGCTTTAAAACTCAAAATGTATCAGTTTACATTAAGGCCTTGGTTCAATTCATCACCCACGCTAAAACAGCTAGACCAGTGGTTCTTAACCTGGGTTCGATCGAACCCCAGGGGTTCGGTGAGTCAGGCTCAGGGGTTCGGTGGAGGTCAAAATACACACACTGTGTTTGAGTCTTTTCTGTACGAAGGGTTCGGTGAAGTGTGCAAAAGGTTCGGTGAATGCGCTTATGAAACTTGCCGGGTTCAATACCTCCAAAAAGGTTAAGAACCACTGAGCTAGACGCACAATCTCTGTTCTGGAGACCAGCTCCCCACACCACCAGTCAGAAGCCCTGGTCTGATGTTCCTGTCAGACCTAGGGGCATTTGGCTTCCTGCTCGGGGGAAAGCTCCAGCCGCCCTCTCGACAAATCACCCCCAGCTCTGGGAGCAAACTACCGAGCCACCGTCTCCGTGGCCCCTGGATGGAGAGAGCAACAGAAGCAGGGACATTGAGAAAAAAGGAGTCTGTGAAAGGTCAACAATAACATAGTTTGATCGTCCCACTGAAAAGAAGAAAAAACAATGTTCTAAGTTAAACATCACTTCCACTTTTACCTAGACAGTCTTAGATGATGTTGCACCACAAAGTCCCTTTCAGTTTCAGACCAGAATAAGCAAAATCGCACCAAATGCAATTACATAACCATGAGCTGATGGACCAAGCACTGATAATTACAGTATGCTTTTGGAAAAACGCACAATAGAAGTCTCTCTTATGCAACTGTCCGGCGGAACGAAGCAGGACAAGAGGCCGTTTGTGGGGAATGGATGGGAACTGTTCTGTCTGGAAATAATCCTCCGCTCACTGTTGTTTCTCAGGGGGTGACACACGCACGCAAACACACACACACACACACACACACACACACGCACACAAAGACACACATACACACACACGCACGCACACACGCACACACACACGTCTGAAGTTGACCCTCTGTCCTGCTGCCCCTCTCTGTCTCTCTGATATTTCCCTCTCATAAAAGGACTGCACACAGGAAGTTCATCCAAAGTGAAAAATGCCTCTGTCGGGGAGGCCACTTGAGAGCAGCAGTAATCTGGAGGATACAGGAAATGGAGAGTCAGTGGACGTCTGTTTGTCTGTGTGTGTGTGCCTGTGTGTGTGTGTTGATTGTCTGTACATGAGAAGGTTGCGGTCGGTTACATCACAGAAATTGGGTGAGCACAACAGAAATGCACTAGGACACACAAGATGGTTTGAACCATGTCGAAAGTAGCATAATAGAAGCTTTTATTACATTTTCTAGCCAGAGGAACCACAGCCACTATAGTGAAATCCTCAAATAAAGAGTGACTGTATTCTACTCTTTATATATCTATGGCTGACATGTTGCTTGGATGTAGGGGTTGAGGCAGCAGTCAACTGGTTTTATAGACCTTTCATAAACTTGTGAGGGTGTGTGCCTAGCAGGGAGTGTGGTGTGTGTTTGTGGTGGGTGAATGTCTGCCAGATTCGGGGGATCTGTGTATTTACGTTTGCCTGTGTGTGTGTGTGTGTGTGCGTGTGAGTGTGTGTGTGCCCGTTCTGCAGCGACCACAGGGTGCGGCCCTGCTGTTTGATGTTTCCCCTAGCACCCTGGTCTAAACTATAACCCAGGCTTCTGTGCTGTGCGTCCACAGTCACCCACTGAACCCACATGTTGGAATGGAAAATGACGACACAGTAGTCCTGTAGCAGACTGCCTTATTTATAGCAGTGGCATTGCCCCGCTGAGGTCAAACGGGTCGGTGTTTACAGGCATTCGACCGTTACGACGGCAAGAGGAAAAGGGAACACAGAGTTGCAGGCAAACAAAACAAATATTTCTACTGCAGTGCAAGTCTGTCAAATAGGTGCAGAGTTTACACGAATTATCAAGATATGCAGTCTGCCAAAACAAAAGCCATCAGTCATTAGACAGGTTCAGACAATGGTTTTTGATTATTTCTATATAAACATCACATCACTAAAATGCAGTCTTTGTGGGTGACGTTATGCAACCACCACCTTACAGATTACAAACACTGTATAAGGCTGCGGGTTGGCATCCAAAACATTAAAGAAGCCGTTCACACACACACACACACACACACACACACACGCATCCTTTTTTCTCCTCTTGTGTGTTTAGCGACCCTGGGTAAGTGCCTAGCTGGCTCAGTAGCACGGGGAGGGTAGGGGCCATCTCTGCTCGAAGCCTTTCCGGCGTGGAGCTCCAGACGTCCACCCCAAGGCCCATCTGCTCTGCATTAGCCCTCAGACAGGGCCCAGATCCTGGACTCGGAAACCAGCAGGTCACACACTGGGATCAAAGGCTCCAGGACCACCACGAGGTGATTCCATCGTTTGGTGAAGTGACAGATTCCTTGCGTTTCACAACACATTGTAATGTAGTTTGGATCCAATTTGCTCTATCGTAGCTCGATTTATTCTGAATGCTCTGACGGCTTCATCGAAGTTATGTGGAAATATTCTTCCAATTAAGCACATTTCTTTAACTATGTTGAAAGAAAGGTAACCAACCATATCAGCTGCTAACACATTTATTGCAGCAAAGATCTAATATATCCCTTCTGCACTTAACATCAACAGTGCGGGTGCTGTCCTATCACAAGTCTCCCTGGTTTAACCACCATCCCTGTCCTCATGGGACTGTCCCAATCAATCAGCCAGTAGCTTGATTCAGGAAACTCGGAGTAGGGATCGAGATCATCACCTCAGTGAGATGGAGCAGACCGTGTGTGTGTAGGTGTGTGTCCTGTGCAGGGTCGGGCCTGACGGTGAGAGGAGAAAACATATGGTCCCGGGAGCGAGGGGAGCGATTGGAGGGGGAACCTCTGGAAGTCATCAGTGGGCTAACAGGCAGACTGACAGGGTGGAGGAGCGCAGCTGAATGGGACATGGAGAGGATGTAAACACACACACACACACACACACACGGACAGGCACAGGCGGAACGGACAGCACAAACATATGTATGTGCAGAGACTGAAAACGCAAGCCCGATTACAACCACCCCCTCCCCTCCCTCCCTCCCTCCCTCCCTCACACACACAAACACCCACAAGTCTACCACCGCACTGCATTAACCGACCAGTAAAAATTGGAAAGACGATCGACTCAGCAAGACCTCACGACATGCTATAGGTGCTAATTAAAATGCATCAGGGGATCATCATCATGTAAATCAACACACAACATTATGCCTCCGGCAAACTGAGGGAGCGCCGTGGCAGCTGGTCAGCATTGGGCCGGTTTCCACCGCCAAAGCAAGCTGGCCAAGGAAGCCGCCAAAACAAACAGCTCACACTCATTTTCCCTCCACACCAAGTCCAATCAGAGGCTCGGAAAAGGAATCCATGGAATCCCACGACGAGATTTGAGCGGGAAAGACGGGGAGGGAATGCAAAAGAAAAACAAAAGAAAGAAAGAATTCTGTCCACTCATTGAAGCAGAAGAAAACGTTAACTGCAAAAGCAAAGAAAAGCTGCAAATGCCTCTGTTTAATAATTCATGGTCTTGTTGTCGGCTCCAGCTAAACACTTCTCCCTGTTGCTGTGTCATAGATTATACCACTTAAATCTCCATAGTACAAAGCACTGCATTTGCTTGTCCCCCAAAATGCCCACCAGAACAAGCTGTAAACAGAATCAAGGTCTCAAGGCACCAAACACTCACTATGCGATAACTGTTACTCTTTCACGTTTAATATTCCTACTGATACAATTGGTCCCAAGCCAACAGTAAACAATCAATTGGTACTCGACAACTACCCTAGTTCACAGATGGTATCATTTTCCGAAAAAAGTGTTTTCAACCCGGATTCAAATCAAGTGAGTAACTATCCCAATGTGAAAACCGTTCATATCTGCAGGGAGTCTTCACTGTGGCTCTTTGGTAGCTAGGCTGTTATGCGACGTGGCTTTCTGTAATGTCTGGTGGATTTGTTCTTTGGTTTCCATGGAACAATAAAAACCTCAGCTTGAAAATGAGGCCTTCATGGAGACTATGAGACACTTCTACGTTTGTAGGAGGTAAGTAAGGAGGAAGAGAGCAAAGCCATCAAGCCAGGGAGCAAAAGACGGAGGGCGGCTTAATAGGTGTGGGGGACAATCAACCACTAATAGAGCAGACCCTGAACAGAGAAAGAGAGAGAGACAGAGAAAGAGAGAGAGACAGAGAGAGAGACAGAGAGAGAGAGAGAGAGAGAGAGAGAGAGAGAGAGAGAGAGAGAAAGACAACGCAGCAGGAAAGGAGAGGTCCAGAGAGTTCCTGCGTTCCCCCAGCCTCTGGGTAGCACATGTCATTCTCTGCTGCCAACACATCACAGCGTATCTCCTCCATACCTGGGCCAGGGTCCCGTGAGTCAACGTGACCGGAGCTGATATGTCCATCATAAAGTCCCTCCCCTTGGCTTGCTGTGATCCACATTTAGGAAAGCAGTTCAAACTCTTATGGTTAAAGATGAAAACATATGGAGCAGAAGGAGATAGAGAGGGAGAAATGGGTGAGAAGTAAGAGGCAGCCAGTAGAGAACTACTTCCTCCCCTAGCTGGAGAAGCAGACACTTGGAGGCTGGGCCAGGCTGTCTAGCGATGCCTCCGACTCCAACATTAGACCCCCACCTCCCTGGTGCTGGGTAGTGCGTTCCACTGTCTTTCTGTCACAATTGCACGGAAGAGAGGGGTTGGTTGACGGATACAAAGGAAAGAGAGAGAGAGAGAGAGAGAGACAGAGTGAGAGAGAGAGAGAGACAGAGAGAAAGAGAGAGAGAGAGAGAGAGAGGAGTTCCGGCCTGGTGACCAGTGCTGTCACTACCCAGATATGAGGGCAGATAGAGCAGTGTAATCTCTGGGTTGCTTCCCTTCGTGGTTTACATCACGCCTGGTTCACATGTACTCTGACACACACATGACCGGGCTCTCGGCTGCGGGAAGTGACAGGCCTCGGGAGCACACGGGACACCGTCGAAACACATTCCCTGTCCGGAGTGGAGGGGGGCAGCGTGGTTTGCCTTAGTGAAAACTACCAGGACAGAAGTAGACCGGGACCAGTGTGTGTGTGTGGATGTGTGTGTGTGTGTGTGTGTGTGTGTCTGTATGTATGTATGTGTGTGCATATGTGAGTAAAATATTCTACAGGTTTTCTGAATGGTGAAACAGCACTCTCTCTCTCTGAATGGTGGGGGGGGTATCCGCATGGTGTAACTAATTTCCCTCTTAATCATGCTTGCGAGACAGGTGTGGAACATACCATGCCATCTCTCATTCACTAAAGCTTAATCTCCGATTGGTCACAGTGTTCTGTAAGGAAGATTCTCAACGCCTGAGCAAATTAATTTGTATCCCCTTCTAAGCCAAGCTAGCGGCGGCTAAGCTAACACTCAGCGGTTAGCATGGCCCTGAGGGATAATTAGATGGTGTAGCTGTCTGCCAGACCTACGTATTGTTGTCGAAATGACGGCCTATTATCCTAAGGTCACGAACCCTGAGGGGAGGGCAGGATTAAGCCAGGAAAAGAGGGGTGAAAGGAAGAAGAGGGCTGGAGGTGGAGGGAGACAAAAAAAGAGGGAAGGGATAATAGGTGGAGACATGATGAAAGAGCGGAACATCTGTGTGTTATCTGTGTGTGTGTGTGTGTGTGTGTGTGTGTGTGTGTGTGTGTGTGTGTGTGTGTGTGTGTGTGTGTGTGTGTGTGCGCGTGAGTTTTGGCGTGGCAATAAAGCACGGAGGGTGTCACGTGACTCCGCAGACCTGCCTAGCAGATGGCCCAGGATTAGCATCTGAATGTGGGGACGAAAGCTTGCAGGGGTCCCTTCAACCCCGCTGGGGATAGGTGAGATAAGGAGGACATCGCCCAGGAGAGAGACAAGAATCAATCAGCTTCTTTCGCTTAGCCAAAAAAAAGAGACCAAAACCCAGGCGACAATTCCTCTTAGCCCCCTGCTCAGTTCTACAGCAGGCTTGTATTTACTCAAAGCCAATTGTAATCAAATTACTAAATTGTCATAAAAAACCATGATAATAGAACGAGGCTGTTGTCTATGAGAGGGATAACAGTGGAAAGCTTAATTCACGGACGCCTCTCGGAAAGACGCTCGCGGAGCGAACACGTGACCGCTGTGGCTCGTGGTGATAACATCAGTGAGCATTCCGCGGGCGGCTTGAAGACGCGGTGGCAGACAGACGGCCCCGCAGCCTCCCCCGACACACAGGGGCGTCGACCACCGGCCGCTGTACGGTGTGTGTCTGAGATGTAATAACAACGACAACAACCAATGAGAACCACACGGCCATACGTGCCTCGCCCCAAACAACAAAAGGTTTAACGCCCCTTCCAATCGTTTCATCTACAGTGGCATTCGTCACAACTGAACATCTCCTTCAGAGAGCCGTACCGGGAAATATGCGTTTCCCATTAGCACAAACACATCAAATACTTTCAAAAAGGGGGTGAACTTTGGCCATGGTACTTCAGTTCTATATCTGTGGAGGACCCAGGCTCACCGCTGCTAATCCGAACGTGAGCAGACACCGAATCCACCAGGCCCAGCCTCTGCCACCGTCCCCGTGCAGCCTTCGGCTCTGCGGCCCCGGTGTGCCAGGACACCCAGCGGCGCGGTCCTGGGAAGCTAAACCCAGCCGACCGGCTTGCCGCTTCAGGGGGGAGCTCCAGAGGAGAGGTAGCTCCTACCCGTTCGTATGAGCTGGGCAAAGAACAGTCACCTCTGTGTGCTGAGGTGAGGGTGAGGTGGAGGTTACCGTAGTCTTGGCAGGGATGAGTCATTCCACAAGTCTGCGACCCAAATTCCCACAGCCACGAGAACCCGCAAAGGAACACACAAGTGTCTGCCCACCGCCAATGCAAACACTTGCTCCCAAGCAGTTTGTCTGTTTTCACCCCCTAGACACACATAGAAACACACGCAGACGCATCGCCAGGACGCGAACAAAGACCCACTGTCTTGACTAAGCATGTTTCCCTAAGCTGAAATAAAGCCCTGTCACTTCCACCATAGTTTGGTTGAGTTTGAATATGCCTCCCCTATGCTTGTGGATCTATTACTGACATCTGCCTAAAGAGCGCAGAGACACACGTAAATAAAGCTAATGACTTGCTTTCCTAATTGGAATTTACGGCCCGGGATAGAAAGAGCCAACCATGTGTGAAAGTTGTGCCCCTCCTCCACTGTGCTTGGAAACACCCTGTCAGCTGTGCTTCACAGCCTTGAACAGTGTCAGCCAACACACACACACGCAAATAACGCACGCACGTACGCACACGCACACACACACACACACATACGTACACACACACACACACAGCCAACTCCCTTGCTTCAAGCTCTCTCATTGATCTGTGCTATTTCTGTGTCTGTGACATTCATCCAAAATTGTTCCTCCATGATGGCAACAGTCACACAACGGTCATGAAACAAAAAGCTTTGATGGAAACAAGCAAACAGGAGAACCCTCCATTCAAAGTCTGAATAAGGGTGTCATTCAGTCACATTGCCATGGCAACTCCAATCACAGAAGAGAGCTGTAATGACTTATTTGAGGTCAGGGGGTGAAGCCTTTCTCCCAGTCAGGGAATTCCTTGGCTTGTAGGAGGATCTGGTAAGATAACATGACATACATCCTCCTCACCAGGATCAATGTCATCAACGACGTCATGACAGGACAGGGAGAGGAGAGGAGAGGAGACCTGTACCTTTGGCTGCACTGACTGCATATTGTCAGTGGAGATACAAACACACCCAGTCACACACATGCTCTCACAAACCCAGAGGATGGGAACTCAACCGGCTCATTCCATTGAGGGGGGCTGGTCTCCATGGTAGGGGTTGCCGTGGTGAGGGAGGCCCTCGCAGTGTCCCAAAGGGGCACTAGGCAGTCAACACGTCTACTGTTAGGAAGCAAGAGGAGGGGTCAACACCCGAGTGGAAAGCTGAGAGCTACAATCCATTACTGCGGAAAAATAAGTGTTCCATCAGTGAGTGTGTGAGTGTGTGTGCATGTGTGTGTGTGGGTGTGTGTGTGTGGGTGTGTGTGTGTGTGTGTGTGTGTTTAAATCGAGAGTACCACTAACAGGGATTACCCATATTTGTTTTAAATGAGTAACAGTACAAGAGTAGAGCGTGAGTGCTTTATGATGAGTGTTGGCGAGCATGTGAACAATTTCGTGTTCCAACTCTGTGTTGTCTGTGAGTGTCGGCCAAAGAGTCCGTCAGTCTTGCCTCCACAAAAAGCCCACGTTACGAACATTGTTCACGCGGGCCATTGCGTAAGCCCACCTGGCCAGCGGCCAGCGGGTTCCGTGCCGAAGGTTCAGCTGCTGTGCTGCTAACAGCCTCCTAAACGAGGACCAGAGAACGACATGTACCCTTCGTGCGCTCATGCCCTCCCCATCTGTTTCCATGGTTGAGAGCTAGGCCTTCACAGAACGGACCGGGATGGTCCCGGAAAATTAGGGCTCCCCGGGTCCACTCTGCTGGACTCGCACGCAAACACACACACAGAGACACACAAATACACGCAGAGAAACACACACTCAGACTCCACAAAGACACACGTACACTCACAAACACACACACAGAGACACACACAGACACACAAAGGTGAGAGATCCCCCCCCTCCCCACCGATGGTTTTCGGAAGCTTCGGCTCTGTGCAGCTATTTGCTCCGAATCCTTTGGGAATCGACCGGAAAACTGTTTTCAAGCTGTACCCAGTCCTCACTCAAACTCTTTTTTCTGGAAGGGTCAACTTCAAGAAAAACTAGACATTGTCGTTGACAAACCTTTGCCAAGCAGCGTGAGGTAAACAGGATAGCTCCAAGTGACCCTGATAACAATGTATGGACAGCAAACAACCAGATCCAACATTGGACTCTAAAATCAGTTCCCTGTGCCTTGGTGAGCTAAGCTATTTACTACAGCCCAGCCCACTGTTTGTGGAAGAGAACAAGCTGGCAGTTTAGAGGCTTCACATCTGGAAGTCATAAAGGACTTTGGATACGTAGCCTATCCGCTAGGCGAGGCTTAGCAGCAGGGTCCAATCCGCTACGCTAGGCTTAGCAGCGGGGTCCGAAGGCCAAGGAGTGCTGGGGTTACGTAGCTTAGCGCTTTGGGCGGCATTACTTTGCATTCTGGGGGGCCAAGGCTCATTAGCGGTTTGTTCCCACCAAAGCTAAATCAGGACCTAGGTCAGCTTAACCACAAAACACTAAGGGCCCAGCAGCTCTAACCAACGACCTAGACCGGGCTTCTTGGCTGTGTTGACTGACAGCTCAAATCAGACACTGGGCCCATAGCTGCCCATAAAAGGAAACATATAATATTGTGCCAATCATGCCAACATAGAGTCTGTCGTCTGTATTCTTAAGGGCTAATTAGGAGAGTATGTTATAGACTTGCTAACCCACCTAATCAACCGTGGCTATCATATCTTAAGTAACACTGCAGGACGCAAAGCCGTTTAGTGAGACAGCACAAACAAGCACTTCTTATTTAATATTTCATTGGAAATGGGCATCACCACCAGAACGAATGAAAGTCAAGAACCGATATAAAAAGGCAACTCCAAATAGACTGGACTGGAACGAAAGCTCGCACCGTTGACATCGTCTCTGACAGAATAGCATGAGATGGCATTTCATGTGCCTTGATCTTGGATTTCCGGAGAAGCCACGTGGGACAAACGTTTGATTTGAATTCCCTTCTTCGTGTCTCCTCCCTCACTCCTGCCAGTTCCAACGCCTCCACACCTTGGCAACAGCAATCCAGGACAGGGGCAGTACTGTAACATGGCCACGGCCGTTTCACGGTGAAAGATGGGAGCAGAGCATTTGGAGGGGCGGTGGGTGTTTACTGTGGTGTTCGGTGCACCGGGGTGAACGAGGGTGCTCTGTGGGGAAGGGCATGGGCCATGAGGAATGGAATGTGACACGGCCTGTCAGGGCTGATTTGCTGATTGGCTTCTTGAGACCCGGGGATTCAGTTCGGCCCTAAACCCGGACTGGGGCTCCCACACCGGTCACAGACTGAGCTTATGAATGTTTAGGAGGAAACATGGCGAGACGGGGCGGTACTTATTCTATACATGTATCACGTAGAGAGCAATAGAATAGTAGATTTGACCACATAACTCAAGGAATTGGTCATACAAAACGAACACGCACAAAACACCTTTAACATTGTTAAGAGGCAAGTCTGTGCTTGAAACTATGTGAGCATTCCTGCCGGATCTCTTGCAGGTGACTGCTTTTGGTCGGAGCACTTTTCAATGCAGTGTCTTTGTTCCTGCGTGGAGTCCCCGGAGAGCCTCACTCATGGGACCACGGTGGA
>JAVQJS010159046.1:0-21078 GCA_036024795.1 Galaxias rostratus
TGCTGCAAATGGCGGGTCTGTGCGTGCGTGCGTGTGTGGGTGTGTGTGTGTGTGTGTGTGTGTGTGTGTGTGTGTGTGTGTGTGTGTGTGTGTGTGTGTGTGTGTGTGTGTGTGTCTTCCCCTCTTTCAGTTTTATCTCAGATCTCCCTCTGACCGTGCAGAAGCGCTCAGAAGTGTAAGGGAAATTTTGGCATCCTCCCGGATGTTCCAGTCTACGCTGGTGTTCCTATTTGGGGGTAGGGTCAGAGTGAAGACCAGGTCACATATCTAGGTCACGGGTGACTCTGGAAGGCCGCAGTTTGAGTGACCTGGTCTTCACCTCTGACCTGACCTGAACATCTCAAATTTGCCCTACAGAGGTCACGTCCCTGGATCCACGGGATGTCCGACAGCCCTTCTGGGTAGCATGTGTGTTCAAACCTTCAGCACTCCACACTGAGTGCCTTTCCCCTCTATTGGCAGGAGCAAATGGACGATTGATATTCAGCACAAATGGGGGTTGGCCAAAACCCACAATCTGTCCGGGGGATTACGGTGCATAACACGTCCACGTCGTTTAGGGGCGCTGCATAGTCCAACCGGGAGTGCCGAGAGGTCATGCGGCTTCTCTGCATTTCTTTGGGAAAGAGCAGCCCGACAGTGAAGGATTTGCAGTGTGACAAGCACACTCCGTCTGTCCCTGTAGGTGTTCTCTTGGTGCCAGTAAACTTAGAGCTAGACACTGCTCTCCAAGGGAAAAAGGCTGCATTTAAGAAAGACTGTAACACTCAGTGAATCTTTAAGGATCGAGGGGACACTGTCAGCCTCTAGTGCATTCCGATCATAACGTCTCCCTGATCTCCATGACCCTTGGCCCGCTTGAGTGAATAATCTTAACGGATTTCTACTCGATTACAATCGAAAATAGCCTCTTAAAACAACCTCTCTGTTTCCTGGCATTTCTTCTACCACTAGCATGTATTATGTTCTTTTGGCAGGGTTTCTGAAACCTTGAGCTAGGTCCAAATGTTGTGAGGATAATAGAATTCACCGAGCTTTTTGATCTTTTGTTTTTTGGTGTCATCGTGTTTCAGGTCCTACGAGGACTAGTGTAAGGACCCAATTTCCATTTCCTTGTTGTCACTTGGCTGCCTAAAAGCCTGCTATGTTAATGTTGGAGTGATACTCCTGTTTGAAGGCTCGTATTAGAAATTCATTTTCACCTCTCAAGTGTCCCTTTGAGTAAATGTGTTGACTTTGTCTCGCGTCAGCTGTTATTTTGGGACCCTCAGCGCTTTAGCTTGTTTTTTGTTATGGTGCTTGATTTGGACTTAACCCAGCCTAGGCAATAGAACTGCTGCCATTCCTTCTAGGTGGCCTGTTATTTGTCAATTCCCTCAATTGTATTTCTGGTGTGTATGTGAAAACATACACACACACTATTTTTGGGGGTTTGAATTAAGTTGGCTTAGAGTCCACTCTGAGTTCAACGCAGGCTTATTTTGCCTCACACAGGGTTGTGTACTAGTTTCCCTACCTGTGCAACAGGCTGACAGTGTTGGGTTACAGTCAAGAGTCCCATTCTGCCAGGCAAACCATCAGGTCTGGATTGCATTACTGAGCTCTTTGCACAAATCTCAGCTACAGTGTTTCAATGATATATACTGTCGCTTGTAGCTTTCCAAAGGGAGGAGGTCACAAATCAAACGATGACTGCTGCAGTTGTCTTACTGTAAACATTACATACTTAGCACGATTTTGAGGATATTTTCAATATTGAGCCAGGAAAATATTAGTTGTATGGCCGTTAGTATTTCACCTTTTTGAAAGAGTTGTCTCACTCAAAATTTCTCTTTCTCTTTCTCTCGCGCTTACTCGCGCTGACTTAATCCAAGGTGTTTCCAGGTGTAAACTTTTCTGTTTGATATTTTAAGTGGGAGTGCTGCTAGCAGTGGTTGGTCCCCTTTATCTATCGTCTCACAGACTTCTCTGTCTCTGTGACGGAGCTTCAATTTAGATTTTTACAGCTAACCTTGTTGGCCACAGCACCCAGTGACACGAGAGGGATTATGATATTGGAGGTCGCGGATGTGTGTGCCTGGTTACCTGCTGGTTCACTTTATCGAGGGCACGGGTCTGCGTTTCCCTGTCGAGACTTAATCTCTCTCTCTGGTGCTTGATAGTCTTGCGAGTCTGCCCAGAGAGATGAGGTGTGGCCTTGGTCGATGTTTCCGTTGCCCCTTGAACACCCCCCCCTCTCCCCCTCGGCTCTCTAGGGTAGGGAGTTCCATCTCTTCCCGCTCCACTTCACCCTGCTTCTTAGGGTCACCTAGTCAATGTCTCCAACAAGGGAGAGGAAAAACAAGAACGCAAGCGATTGAAATCCAAACCTCTCACCCCCTTCACCTTCCTCCTTCTCTCCCAGCCCTTTAATTGACAGCCGCTCCGGGCCTCTTTGCCCCCGTGGCCACTCCAAGCAAACATCCACAGCAACCTGGACACACTCCACTCACACCTCACACACACGCGGACGCTGCACAATATTAGCACAGCTTCCCACTGGCTCGAGCAGCTGTGTAAACCCCATTCCGACTCTGAAGACTATCATCAGTGGAACGTTTCTACAAAGAAGATGTCGAGGGGTGACTCACATTTGTTGCGTTTGATTACTGATTGTTCAAAGACGGTGTGCCGAGAGTTGATTAGGGCAGCCATTTTGTGGTGGACCCGAAGGCATCCGCCATGCCTGGACCGGTTCATTCATGCTTTTGGTCCATTTGTGCTCAACCTCAGTTTGACCTATAAGCCTAACTACAAAGACCAACTACAAAGACTAACTAAAAAAACTTCTTCTCCCTAATAGCTTTCACACTGGTGACTCTCGTTCCTTGAATCCATTATGCACTTATGTCATTTCTTTCTTTCTTTTGTTGTCTTTCACGTTTCCAATCTTTTTATACACTTCTCGTTAACCGTGACTTATTGTTTCTGTCTTCTTGGTTCTTGATTCAAGATATGTTCAAGGAGTTTAAACACACAGAATGTCTGCAATGGCTTCTGGATCATTTCACCATAACACCAACACTTCTTTCTGAACAAGGAAGGTTTTTCAATTTCTACAAATGTATGATGCAGAGAAGTTGAAACAATAAGGGATTAATTTTTCATCTAAACAATGTCACTCTTGTCTGTCAACCGTCATGTCTATCTTGACATTCAGGCCTTCGTTGTTGTTACTGGGGACCTTAAACTCTGATAGCCCTAATGCTGCTGGAGAAAGACATGTAGTGTCTTAGTGATGATGCAGATACAGGTCAGACAGTGGAGCTTTGCTTAGGCCACTTAGGTGACACTTTCATATCTCCTTCCGGTCCTTGTATGTGTATTTTACTGACCACTCGTTTTACCAACCCATCCACCCCCATTGCCGGGTTTGGAGTTTTCCATCAAATCTTCCACCAGCATAGCGGACATGCGCTGAGTGGTATTTAACTTTTTTAAAGCAGATATCTAGCCAACCGAGTCTTTTACTGTTGCGTGCACATATGGAGGTGATAGTGCCTCGCACATCAGGACCAGATGGCTTTGGCAAGTCGGCGCGGCGCGGGCTTGAGAGCCCCTGCCCTGTGGCTGTCATCTTATCTCTCCATTCCCGGGTTTTCTCCTGGAGCAAAGGATGCATCTGCCATAGAGGAGGGGAGACGGAAGAAAGGTGTGATGGAGAGATGGGTCCGGGGTCTCGGGAGTCTAATTCTCTCCCCCGGGAGGGTTTCTGACTTTGACTCCTCATACCAGGTTCCATCCATATTCCATAAAGCTGAGGTTTCTTTTTTTTCCGTATGGGGGAAATTTATTGTACTTCAAACAGACTCTGAAATGGGGCTTGAACTCGATTTGTGTAATTTTGCACCTTAATGTTTGAAAGTCAAAGGCCTGATATTGAAAGCGGGGAAAATCTGAGGTAGTCCTTTTGATCTCCGTGTTCCCCGGACAGCAGTGCATTACAATGATGTTATGTTAAATATGCAAAAAGTGATTCGTAAATCACCGCTCTAAGTTATTCTCTTTTGGTCTCTCATTTCTAGGGGGCTTTTCATCACCATCCATGACCACGGTCATATCTCAACCGTGTTGCAGAGCTGGCCGGAGACAGACATTCGTGTAAGTATTTAATCCCCCCTTTTGGACGGGACCATGTTGGAAAAGGTGGTAGAGCTCCTTGGTGTTTTAGCCTCATGTGCTAATCCACTGAGAGCCATACTTAGTTCTTACCAGAGCTCGTATGTGCAAGTCATGGTCTTGTCCTATACAATAAAGTGTGACGAAGGTTTTGGGGTATTTCAGGAATGTTCTGTTAACCTGCAGCTCGAGCCACCTGTTCATGGCTGTCAACAGAAGAGCATTTACCTCAGTGCTGACATACAGGCTCTTCAATGCCAGAGAACTCTTATCTGAAACTAAATGAAAATGTTTGAATTGCGAATAGATTCCATAATAAAAGTCCCTTCAAGAGTCAGAACAACCATTTAATGATTGTACAACTTTTTGATTGTTATTTCTCCTAAATAAATCGTGTTCTCTACTATATAGGAATATTGGGCATAGCAATGTATCCGCAAGCGTTGGAAGATTTTGTTCTTTGTCAATTTGCTGTATTAATGGGCTCATTAGTATTAAAACTATAGACATTATGCCCAGAGGGAGAATCTGGATTTTAGATGGAAAGCATATTAAAGTTCTATTCCTGACCAATCTGCGTCACACCACTTACGGGAAAAAAGGAAAGTCACTTTGGAACAAGACGTGATCACCAGAGGCTATTGATCTCCAGAGGTTTAAGAGATTTAGAAAGTTAAATCCAAAGTGAATAAATGGGAGGGCTTGGATTCCCTAGGTTTGATATGTGTCAAGTAAAGGTTTAATGTGGAAGGTCTGGTAGTAATAGAAAAAAAAACAGATTGATTGCATGTGATTTAATCTAGGAGAAACCATTCAATTTAAGATAAACAAGAGATTAGCAGGCTTTTCAACTACAGTTGGCAATTGAACACCAAAAGCAAAAATTTGAAAGAAAAGAGGTGAGATGGTCAGCATTGCAGAATCAGTGACTGGTGTTTTATGTTGCACAGGCTGTGTGCATCACGGATGGAGAGAGGATCCTCGGTTTGGGGGACCTGGGCTGCTACGGCATGGGCATCCCTGTGGGCAAACTGGCCCTCTACACAGCCTGCGGCGGCATGCCACCACAGCAGTGTCTGCCTGTCATGCTGGACGTGGGCACAGACAATGAGGTAATGGTGGAGCGGACATGCCAGAACACACCTACCCGACTGCACTTGCTGTAGTACAGGTTAACCAAGAGACCATCAACCTGTCGTTGCCGAGACAGTCTATTGTAAATTACTTGTCAATCAAATCTAGATTTGTTTTTCCTTTTTTCCCCACAAAGAAAACCACAGAAGATTACTATGTTATAAAGTGTTTTATGCCTAAATCAAAACCAGTTATATTTTATAGGCCGGAAATCCAAGAGTTTAGTTCCTCTGAGAAACCTGTGAGACACATTTCCAGTATTTACAACTAGGAAACACCTTTTATAAGTGAGGAAAGCTCCCTCATTCATGCATGCCAGCTAGGAAAGCACCGTTCTCTATTGCCAGCCAGCTCGCCTCCCTTCCTGCTTGCAGATGCCAGCTAGCAGTGCTATAAAGAGGTCCCTCTCCCCTGACCTCCATGTAGTCTCCTCCGTGGCATAGACCCGTCACACAGCTGAAAGAGGATCCTCCGTCTGGGCAATACGACACGTGTGGCGTCTACTTTTTACAGACTAAGAATAGTGTGTGTCTATGTCTATATTTAATCTATTTTGTGTACTTTCTCCACGTCGCCTAGGGCTGGGCCAAGGGTGTTGCACTCTATACTCCCCACTCTGATGCCCAGTTAAGGTTTAGACCTTCCCCTTCCAAAGCCCTCCTTTAAGCCCTCTCCTAGAGTCTAGCCAGGCGCTTTGCTCGAGTCTCAGGCAAGCATAAGGTCCACCGGGCGCTGTGGGGATTGGTTGTAGCGGTCATACTGTACGTGACTTTGAGTTTTGAAGGATAGTGGGCAAGGCAAATTTCCCTGAAAATGCGTTGAATAAGATAAATGAAAGACATATGCGTCTATGTTACAAATCACAGTTGTGTGAAAAATAGTATGGAAAGAAAGTGGAAGGTGTACTGGATGTAGACAAAGACTGCTAGTCACCCTGTCCCAGCCAGTCATTTCACCCTTCTTGGACAATTCCTCACGCCAGAGTTCGCTCTCCATGGCCCGTTCCGGTGCCTACACAATTCTTGCTCAATCAACCCATGTCGCCACAATGCAGGCCTTCATATAATCATCTTCTAGACTTACGAGAGTGCATGATAGATATTGTATGATTGCAGCCTTGGTGGCATTGGTTACGTGTTTCTATCTCTGTTTATTTCCCCACCTGTTTTGTTTCCTCACAATAGGGGAAGAAAAAAACCTGTCAGTAAGGATTTTCGTCTTGCTGTTAGAGGCCTCCATGCCTGATTTGACGCACGTCTCTGCTATTATATTGCAACTGTTGCACTCAAGATAGTCACATTATTTTTGCAAGGCTCTTGTTATTGAAAAAAAGATGCAGTTGATTGTTGGGTTGTCGCAATTTTAAGACTATTGTTGTCAGATTCACAACACCACTTTAACAAGCTGTCTGCGAGCCTTTGATTTGCGGTGCTGCTCCGCCGGTAGGGTCTGATTTGTTTCACAATTCCACCTGCTGCCAGACGTAAGAGAAAGGAGAAAAACATTTCCATAATTGTCCATGTGCACTGCACCTACTGCGTAAATTTGTCTTGCTTTTTCCTCTTTGCTTGGGTGTGTACCATATGCAGCCCTGTAGGTTTCTAGGAACACTTTTTTTTTCTTGCAGCTTCCATTAATTCCTCTTTATTTACTCTTACTTGTAGAGAAAATGTAGATTTCTGTTGCTGTAGTGAGGGTTTTCGAACCAAGCACACCACCTCTGGTGCCCACAAAGTGTACAAGAGGCAAGGCAGGCGCACCATGTGTCAGCAAGCCACCACAAGCAGAACATTAGATCAACTGTCTCCACCGGCCGTCTATCTGAAACACCAAAGTCCGCCCAAAAAGGCATAAAGTAAACACACACTGATCGGTATTTAGTGCAACGCACATACGGATGGGTGTGTTTGTCCTGCAGGGGCTAAAGGAGCTCAAGGATCTGCACTGTCAGGCGGGCTTAGCCGTGGCCGACCTTTTCTGTTTTTCCGTTATTCTCTGGAGATGACAGCCTTAATAAGATGTAATGGGATAAATGCACTGGCTGTGTGTCTTAAGCCGTTTGGAGCAACTCTGGTCTGTCCCTTCCAGGAGGCCCCTCCCTGACCGCTCCCCTGACAAAGAGTGGGACTGGGAAAGGGCTGGGAGGCCACTGGGTTAGCTAGTGGCGGTAGCTAATTGATTGAAATGACTATTATTAAGGGATTATTTCCGTCCTCCAGATTTGTGTGCTGAGGTTTAGGCTGCATAGCGAAGGCTCTAACCGTGGAGCTCCTGCTCTCCTTCTCACTGTGCGCCAGTTGTTTTCCATAAACACTAGGAAGGAGGCCAGCATGCATCTCAGAGGCTTACTCAGGTCTTAGGAAACTCTCTGCAGCCTTGGTACCGTCAACCCCTCTTCATTCTCAACAGGGTAGATACAGCCCAGTGTTGTGGGGAGGTACTGTTAGAAGGGAGATCTGGGATGATTTGGCAGCTTAACAGTGTTCGGAAGTGAAAAGGGGTGCGCTGGAATGCCGGAGTGGGGTAATCTTTTGTGTAAACCACCCGTTAATCCTGTAGAGCCATCCTACCTGGAAGCCTCGCTCTCTCGCACACAGAGCACACACACACACACAGCACACTCTCACTACCCTCCCTTACAATCTGCATATTTACCTTAATTTGATTCATTTGGTTAAGTCGTACCCTGTGTATATGCTTTTCTTTAAAGGAAAAAAATGTCTTGTAATAACTAATTGACAAAAGAGCCTAAAATGTTTGATAGTGTTCACTCAGCTATGTAATTTTCCAATGGCTGTTTTAATATTCCACTTCTGGGTGAATTGAGTGTACACAGAGTGCTCGAGGACTCGAGGGAAGAAGTCCCTAATGGATGTACTCTCTCCATAATCAGACTGTTATGTTACATTTTTGACCTCACCTGGTGTTCAATTCTCACACACCTACACACACAGACAAGTCCCAGACAGTATAATTGGATCCAATGATGATGTCATCCTGGACAATGCATCTCTTGTGATGTGTTGGGCAGCTTTTTGCTGGCCCAATGTGGGAAGTCCCTTTCTTCAGATCAATGTTAGCACATCTTGGTGGCTTAAGATACGTTAATCATCTCCTGTAACTTGGAAATCCTAACTTGGTTCCTGCTCTTTACCTGAAAAAATCTATCAGCTTTGACTCATCCATTTAGACCATGCCCTGGTTCACAGCCACTGCACTCTGAAGAAATGCGCTTTCTCTCTGAAATAGCATTCCACATTGCGGATAACCTCTGCTCTCTGGGTTGTGAATTCCCTGGAGTCAGACACTATGGAGGGCCACGCTCAGGGGACTCCTGATGGACTAGGGCTTAGCTGGATGACAGGGTGATGCAGTGCACAGAGACAGGGCTTTCATCGCAGACTTGATCACTTGACAAGTGCACCACGTCAGGGCTATGATGAGACGCGTGCGGAAAGCTCACATCAAAGTGTGCGTGTGTGTGTGTGCGTGCGCGGTCTCAGCCAACCTCTTGGCCTTGTGTAATCAGCTCACGTATCTCTCACTCTACACATACACATGGTTTGTACACTCACACCCAACTGCCTTCCTTTGATGGGCGTCTTTTGCCGCATCTTCCTCACATCCTTCCAAACACATTGGTGAGAAAAGTTAGTGTAGACCGGCCCAAGCCTTTCATCTCTCTTTCAGCGTTGGTCTGTGAATGGTCCCAACATATTGAACTTCACAGAGAAGAGTGTGGTGGTAAACATGTTTTTTAGCCTTGATCCCTGGGGAATAAATGCTGTAGCATCTTGCCGTTATCTTTCAGAGATGTGTTTTTAACCGTGTTTGGCACGTCACGCGTCCGTCTTCTATTCCCAGCAGCCCTTCGAATTGGTTGTTATTCCAATTAGTCTCTTTAAAAGCAGCCTCGATGGGTTATCTGGTTCTGTTGACTTGTAGCCTCACTTTTTGGCTAGCATGCAGACGCAAAAACTCTGTCCTAATCTCCATTTTAATCTGGCCTTTTACGAATCAACTTTCATAACGTGCCATCTTGGAACACCATGAGACAGACAACCCCACTGAAAATGTCAAGCAGGAATGGGATTAAAGAAGGCAGTGTGCATTGGGAAGTGGCCGGGCTCAGTTTAAAATAAAAGCGTTCCTCTTAGAGTGGAACCCAAATTGTATTCCAAAGGTGACAGGGAAAAAGAGTTTGGTTTCTGTTTTTGTGCAGGTCTTCAGTGATGAAGCAGAGCTAGCAGCTTTTTGAACCATTATAAGAGAGTAATTGGCTATTGGGTTGAGTCTTTTTTAATTGTTTGAGTACTGAAACTTAAAGGCAGTATTGTACCGCAGTCACTATTCAGAACTACAGTAGAATTCCAGAGACAAACACCTGTACTAAAATTGTATCATACATCTTTGCAAAAACAACACAAGGCAAAATGTCATACCTGAAGTAAGTGCATATTTATTTAGGGTTAGCCTACTGAAATCCCAAGACAATATTGTTTTGTTTTTCTATGAACGTGATGTGTAGTAGCGTTTTCTCTCTGCAAAGATTTATGGTTTATCTGCCGTTTCTATTAGAGCCGACAGCGGATGCGCTCTGGGTAGCGAGGGGGACCAGAAACATGGTTTCCATTAGGCATGGGGGGAGGGGAGGACAAGAGCTGCAGAGACGCAGGTGTGTGCATGTGTGCAGAATTTCCTTTATGGGTATTTCGTCTAATTCTAAAGAGACCTTGGCATGCAGCTTTTTCTCTTGCCAATTAATATTTGCGTAAGCACTAAATAGTCCCCTTTGGTTTTCACTGATGGTGAGGTTATATGGTTCAAAGCGACTGATAGTCTAAATGAAAAGTTGTAAATTCTGCAAGCGATCATCTGACCACAGCGGTGGTACCGGCACAGGAGACCGGCCCAGTGTTTGGGAAGGTTCTCCATAGTTACACTACACACACACACACACATATACACACACACTCCCACACCGCACTATGTCCCCTCTTCCCATGGCAGTAAATCCATCGTCCTAATCAATTTCACACTGCTCCAGCTTTCACCTTGCTCCTTTGTAACCCACACACAATGATGTGCAATATGTATTAATAGTTAACCGATCCTTAATCCATTACTTATTTGTCTGCGGTCCCTCTGTGTGTAATGTGTTTCTTTAGGCCTGCACGGTATGCAAGTCTGTCTGAGAGAGTCTGCTTTGTCTGAGAGATACGGGCTCCACAGACTTTGACCTGCACACTGTATAGATCCGTATTGGAAATAAGAGGAACAAGAGAAATGGGTTCTAAATGGTCACTGCTCTTTCAGTCCCACTTTCATTGCCTCATCTGTCTGTCTCTGTCTGTCTGTCTGTCTGTCTGTCTGTCTGTCTGTCTGTCATTTGTTCTTCCAGCTGCCAGAGGACTAAACGGATGGAAAAACAGTTATTCTCTTTTTCTCGCATCTCTCCACCTCTTTCTGCCCTACCTTCCTGTGTGAAATTGAAGTACTGGCTGACCCTAACATTTTCTCCGTTTCTCTTGTCCTCTCTCCCCGTCTCTTTTGAACAGGAGCTGTTGAAAGACCCTCTCTACATTGGACTGAGGCACAAGCGCGTGCGAGGCCAAGCCTACGATGACCTGATCGAGGAGTTCATGACGGCCGTGACAGACAGGTGAGCAGTCACTGGTCTTCGAGCACGACACTGCACCTCTCTACAGCTTGATGTTCAACATGAAAAGACCCCTGCGATCTTTCTTTTAGCATCGGTCTGGCTTGATGCAATACCTTGCAGCCGCATAGTCACCCCCTAATACCTATCATGGCCCAATATCTATTTTTACTGAATTTCTTTAATCATTTGGCATTAATAGATAAACACAGTGACATCTAATTTAATTACCTAAAGACCTTTAGTAAAATATTACAATATCATGACATCTAACAGTCATAACAGTGATTTATATTTTGAATATCGGGAATGGGCAATCTGCCTTGTGTGTCTGTTTGTCTTTGCATGTACAGCATTTGTGTGAGCTTGTATATGTGTGTGTACAGTGTCTACTGTGGACTCCCTGTCCCTCTGTGTTTGTGCTCTATGCCCTGCAGCATCATACTGCCAGCACACACATGGGCCTGGTTATGGCTTCCCTTAGCATAGGGAGACCAGGGGTCATGCAGTCAGAGACTGCCCGGGTTCTGGGGCCTCTCCAGTTGGCTGCAGAAATCCATGAGTCTCTAATAACCGGGTGGCTTCTCAGAGACAGGGAACAGCAATGCCTTTCCCTGAAAACGGCCACATTGGCGGAAAAATGAATGATTATGGGGTTGGAGACTGTGAATGATGACAGTCCTACCACGTTTTCCCAGTGATATTCTCTTCTAATGCAATCAAGGCAGTTATAGAAGTTTTTGGAGGGTTGGTTACATATGAAACAGTTTCTTTACTTATTTCAGTAACAGCGTACTTTTGTTCTTCATCGCTCTCAGGGTTATGTTCCTTGTGTCCAGAGTCAATCCGCTGTTTTTTTTTAGCTAAGATGAATCGATTCCAGACCAGGAAACTATAGTGTTACCCTCTATCTCTCCACACACCCGGACTCCTTTTCACCTGACCAACCTTTACCAACTTGCCTTCGAGACTCCTTTTGAACGCTATTGAAACCTTTCAACTTCGGCAGTTTTGTTAAGCAGAAAGAACGCTCTCAAATTCAGATAGCTTTCAAATAATAAACAGCATGTCATTTTTTCCCCCGCGTAATTTGACCCTGGTCAGGATCCTTTTCAGTCAATTCTAATTTTTCTTCTCTGAGGGTTTGGTATGAAATGAATGCGGGGAAAGGCAGGTCAATTATCCACTCTTTGACTCCTACCCTCCCAGTGAACAAATCACTCCAAAGACCACCTCCACGCTGGGTTGTTTAATCATGCTCTCAACCCCTTAAGCCCCGAGACTACCGTCTATCAGTCTCACTGTCGGCCCTTGGCCATATTAAAAGGTCAAGCCGGCGCTGTGGACCTCAGAGGCATGGACCTGAAACCCAGATGGATGGAGGGAGGGAGAGGACGCCGGAATGCAGACTTGTGTTTCCGTCTTTCATGATGGAGAGGAGATTTGGGAAATAATGCGTGCTGAGAGACGCAGGCCCCCTGGAGAGAGAGAGAGAGGCTGAGCTCAGGGTTTAATAAGAGGGCCCGCTCCCTCAGGGACCCTGGACAGGCAGTCAGTGTATATGGGGGAGCACAGGGCAACATGGTTCCAAACATGCGATGCCTTACGTCCACCCTTACGTGTGCACTGCGCATACAGTATGCATTTGTGTGTGTATGTGTGTTCGCCCGCACGCGAGTGTGCGTGTGTGTCCCGGCTTGGCCAGCTGTGTTTGGACAGAGCGCCCTTGTCACTGACCTTCTGTGCAGAGGGCCGCTGGCTCCTTGGAATGCGCACCGGCTTACAGAATCACTTATGCCTCCTCGGCCCAGTCCGTTTCCTCCTCAACGCAGGCAACAGATAGGGCTTCCAGGGGTGGGGGTGGGGGTGGGGGGGGGAGACGGAGGACGAGCACAGGTTTCCCCAAGGCCTGGGATGGGATGGAGTTGCTTCCAGGAGCGGTTTCATAATTGGTGGCTTTCATCCCGTGCCTATGGCCCAGACCTTGCACGTTTTGAGTGATCTACCACGAGGAGAAACCCACTGTCATCTTATATCCCACAAACATTCAATCCGCCCCCTCGCCCCATCACCAAGGGAGGGTCCCGAGTGTGCTTTTTCCTCCCTTCCTTAAGAGAATGTGATGAACCCAGACAAGGCCGTAAATCACAGTGGAATGAAACACGAAAAGAACAAAAGAGCTCTGTATTGTTCTGGGGGTTTCTCCCAAATGACTTAAGCAGTCCCAGTGAGGGAGGAGTGTGTCTGTGTTATCCCTTTCATTCCTGTAGGCTGCGGGTCCTCAGTGATATTGCAGACCTACTAGGGAGACAGGGTCTTTGATAGACACCTGTAATCGATGAAAAACATAATTTTAGTTAGGGTGCCGATTTGTTTCCTTGTTATGTTCTCGCATGGTGCTCTACATGCTTGCAGACATGTCAGCTTGTTTAGTATGTCGGATTTTCCCTCAACGTTTTCTATCCGAGGTAGAAGAAAAGACTTCACCAGACTAAATGGGCATGAACAGCCTATCAGTGTACCTAAAACGACAGACAAATTGACAGTCTCGCTAGCTCTCGCACTCTGTACGCCTCAGCTGCTCTTGGCTGGATTGTAAAGGACCGGCAAAGATGTGAGCTAAAAGCAGCAGGCTCTTGTCCTAGCCTTTGTAGTCACCTTCTGACTGCATCCTTGGTCTAGCAGGTGGGGAACAGTGTTTACCTGCAGGGACCTCTCATGCAGGTAATGGACAAAGTGATTTTCCCTGAGGCTCTTGCCCGTTGGCCCGTTGAATGAGGAGCTTCATAGGAAGAGAAGTCACTTCAGTATCAAGACTAGCGACTAGGAGAGCTCGGTGTTCTTTTGTTTTTGTTCTCGGAATGCATGTTGTGCAGGTCACCTTAGTGCTGCCATCGTGATGAGTCAATCATTTAGAACTTGTGAGGGGAAAATCTGATCTAAACAGGCCTGCCTGCCTGCCCGCCTGCTTTCCTGTATGTCTATTCACTCTGAGATTTGAAGTCTGTCTCTCTGTTCACTCTGAGATGAATGCATGTGAGACTCACCCAGAGAGCTTCTGTGTGGGTTTCGTGTCTCTGGGTGTGCCGCGTCTGTAATTGGGTTATAGCCTTAGACTGGTGTGTGTCTGAAAGGAAAGGCAGGAAAAGCAGCTTCTTTGTCTGGCCTGTTTTACAGCTGGTAAAGAGGTGCCTTCTGGAAATGCACTGGTCATTCAGAGGGGCATTGGTGAAAGAACAACAGGATTTAGGAAGAGAAGGGACCATGCACACAATAGGCTCACTGCCTCTCACACACATACACACACACACACACACACACACACACACACACCATACATAACTTGGCATTCTTGTCCCCTACTCTTTTTAAATGCTATTTCAAACACCAGTTTCATCCAAAGGTCTTGCAAAGCGTAGTGGTCTGGTTGAATCCTGCATAGATGTACAGATGTTACATTCAGACAAAACTCCCACAGCAACCTTGGTATATGAACTTTCAAATATTCTTTGAATATTTCCGTTTTTCAGTCGGGGTACTGACTGTCCATGAGGATGTCACACAGCTTACAATTATGTGTAATTTTGTTGTAGGGAGTTTGTCTATGTGTCCGGGATTCTTTGACCAGTCTTCAGGCTGCTTCATTCAAACGTCACGCCAATGGGGGGGAGTGAGCTGTGTCAGGGCACTCAGACACTTTGATGGCTCTGACTTTGACCGATGAATTGAGTTGATCTCCGCTGACACCCGTTTGGTCATGCTCCCATCCTGGGCGTTTTTTCTCCCTCGTCCTTGTTCTCCTCCCCCGGAGACTTAAGCAGTTTACCAGTCCACCGTCCGACTGGGAAGCTGCTTGAGCGATTTGTGCAATAAGCAGTGAGAATGCAGAGGGGGGGAATGTTTTTCACATGCCCTCGCCAGGTGGGGCTGAAAGCCCAACACTCGAGAGGGCGAACGTCGCGCCGAAGCCGGCAATGGGGAGAGAGACGGAGTGAGAACCAGAGGTTGAGCGGCGCGACAGGCTAACAGGCTCAAGATGTGACACCCCGCTTCCACGTCCCTCGCCACAGCCTCTTCCCACTCTCTCATCCCCGTGATTGACGGCTCGGCCGTGGAGGGGGGGCCGGCCTTTCGATCCTGTTTGCTCAGTCTGTCCTCCGTTTCCTCCCCCGCTACGCCGCTGAAAGGTGATCCCGGAGTGTTCATTAGGAGCCCTAACGTGATCCCGGGGCCTGGCCGTCTATTGTGCCCTGGTGGGGCTCCAGGCCTTTGGCTCTCGCTATGAAAGGTTAGGGTGGCCTGTTTTCACACATGAACTACGGCTGAAAAGAAAACACAGAGAGGCACATGGGAACCCCTGTCTACTGTGCCGTGTCATAGATGATTCACAGATCAATAAACGCTGGGCTGATCTTCTGTGAGAGCGCTCTTTGTTTGACTGCGTCTTAGTTCAATGGCAAGTTCCTGTCTTTGTTTGTCGTGGGGTGGCCGGCCTGTTAAGTCTGACCTGTGTAGGTTTAACCCACTGTCGTGTGGGTGGGCCATGCCTTTCTTTCTGTGTAGGGAAGGATTTAGCAGTTTCCCATTGGTGTGAGCTCCTTGCCAATATAAAGGATATGATGGCTTCTAGCAGGTGTTGGCTTGTTAGATTTTATTTGGTAACTTCACAACTACTGGTCCGTTCAGTGTGTTTCAGGCAATAAAATAGACTTTGTCGTTTAACGTTTTTTTTTCTTTTTTCTTTTGTTTTGCTACAGATGTGTATTTTGTTGCAAATACAAAGTTAAACATTAGTTAACCTTTTCACATGTTCTCCAAAGTTTGGCCCTGCTCTTCAGCGCAGTAAAAGACTGCCCTCCTCAGGACTAAACTTTCGAGAATCAATAGCAAGAGGACAAGCGATTAACTTAAACGTTTAGTTACATTATCCTACTTCTATAAAGTGGTTTCAACTGTAAGCTGTCTGACTAGAACTCAGACAATGTGTTTTGGAGGTTAAGCTACCTGACAAAATGCACCTACTATCAACAGGTTTGGAATGGACTGTCTCATCCAGTTTGAGGACTTTGCCAACGTCAATGCTTTCCGTCTGCTGAGCAAATATCGGAACAAGTACTGCACATTCAACGACGATATCCAAGGTAATTCGTCTGTGAATATGCATGATCGAATTACTCTTACACACACATCTACACAGATCAATATGTATATTTTCCTATTTTCACATCCAATCATCTTTTTTAAGTGGTGAAGTAATATGGCAGCACCAGTACACGTCTATATCTTCAGCCCAGGCCAGTAATTAAAACAAAGTTTGTCTAAGAATAGGCCTTCGTGATGGTTGCCAGTGATGTCGGTGTCTGACTTAATACATTATGGTCTAAACTGGCTTAGTGTCATCCAACTGCACCACAAACTGGTCAAGGGTGATTGCTTTCAATTCTAGTTTTCCTAATGAGATGGGGTTCAGAGGATTGGTTTTCCCCAGTTGTACCGTGACTATTTGCGCTTCTCCCGGTATTCGCATACACGTTCACCTCATTAGATCTCCTTCATTAGCCGAGGCCATAAGTCACTCTAAGAATGTAAATGAATCTGGATGTAAAGGATTTATGCCACGTTAAGTCCCCTCTGCACCCCTAAGGCACGGCTGCAGTGGCAGTGGCCGGGCTCCTTGCCGCTCTCCGCATCACCAAGACCAAAATGTGTGACCACACCATCGTGTTCCAGGGGGCAGGAGAGGTGGGTTTAGAGGATAAGCACCTGACTAACTGATTGTAATAAACATTTTTGCACGACCATAGCCCAGCATATCCAAATTAATCTTTGATGATTTAACCTTTTATTTTGAACCGTACAAGACCATGTGTGCTCCACGGCCGTTGCCAGATATTAATTGGGGGGAAATTATAAATAAAGTGCACAAATAATTTTCAAGAAGAAATCTTTTAGCGTTTGCTATTAGCCTCTGTACATGCTCTTCATACTAGTTACTGTGGTATAGTCTTCTGAAACATCTGGTTACGCCTGATTTTTGTTGGGAATGGAAAATGTCCAATTGAAGTGTCTCAAAGCTTGTGAAAGCTAATGTCTCATTTTCTGACCCTCTTTCTGTACATCTCTCTCTTCTCTCTCAGGCTGCAATGGGGATAGCTGACCTGATCACCATGGCGATGGAGAAGGAGGGACTTCCTAAAGAGGAGTGTCTGAAAAAAATCTGGATGGTTGACTCCAAGGGCCTCATTGTCGAGGTAACCCTACCACAGGCCAGGATCCGTCCCGACCCTTCACCTCTCTCACACATACTCGAACGCACCAGAGCCGGACTCAAAGCCTTGAAATGAACTCTCCGCCAAAGTCCCTCCTTAGGTCAACATGGCATGGAGTGTTCAGGCATGGACAAATGTTGCAACACAATTGATGAACCAAGGATTTCTTCAGCTTTAGGCTTCATGCATTATTTTGTGGCTACGGAAACACTCTTATCTCCGTTCTCGGATGCTCAAACAGCTGTGAAGCTGATTAGTATATATGTATGACCTTTATCAAAACATTAAACATATCCCTGACCTTTCAGTTGGAACATTACAGATGTCACTACATACAATTTCTTCATTTTTATGTTATTCTGACATGAAGACGGAGAGACATATATGTTGCTTGTGGCAAACTATAAGTTTAGAAATATTTTATATTGTGGTTGATTTAAGGTATTCGTTGTTTTTCATTGGTCAACTATCCGCATAATGTAGCACTAGTATTTCACTATATCTACCCACAGGCAGCGCATCCACATCGCCCTCTAGTGAGGGTAACACAAATCTGTCCATTCAGAATCCCCACGGCCTTGTTGCCTCCCTGTAGAGGAGCAGCAGGTTTGCCTACCCTCAAAAAAGGCCCATCTGCGTTTAACACATTCCTTTTTGTTTTGACTTCCCTAAGAATCAATGACACGTAAAAGAACAAGAAGAAATGTCAGCCACTTATTTGCTTTCATATAGAATCTCTCCACCACAGGGCCGGGACAGCTTGACTCATGAGAAGTTGAGGTTTGCTCACAAACACCCCCAGATGAAAAAGCTTGAGGAGGTGGTGAAGGAGCTCAAGCCAACCGCAATCATAGGTAACTTACCCTCTGATTAACCAGCCTAATTGGAGCTGGTGTTCAGCCATGCTTAGGATGATGTTCTAGTAGTATTACTACTAGAGTTTAGTCCTAAAAGAATTGGAGAGTGTTCTCTGAAATTGCGCATAATGTACACCGCGACTGTGACGGTCTTGTCCCAGACATTAGCCTTGCCTTTTAAATAGTTCACGTCGTGAGAACATAATGTCCTTCCACATGCCTAAGATAAAAAAAAAAAAATTAAGTTAGAACTTTAATGGGTAAAGCATTTAAGAAGGGGGTGGTACTGCTGCTAATGACTGTCCAACGGAACTGTTGACACCCCTTTCCCACGTTTTGTTGCGGTGTCAGGGGTGGCGGCCATCCCCGGCGCATTCACGCAGCAGATCATCAAGGACATGGCCTCTTTCAATGACAGACCAATCATCTTCGCACTCAGCAATCCCACAAGCAAGGCAGAGTGCACGGCCGAGCAATGCTACACAATCACTGAGGTGAGTTTCATCCGATCAGCATGGAGAAAACCTGAGAGTAACTGCCTTGATCAGGAAAATGAAGACTAGTAAGCTAGGTGCGCGCATATTGTTTCACGTTATGAAGGTGCACATAAGAGCACTACACAGAGTCTGGAGGTTGGGAAGGTGCACTTCAGAGCACTACATTGAGAGTCTGGTCGTTGTGAAGGTGCAGTATAGAGCACTACATAGAGAGTCTAGATCAGTGGTTCTCAACCTTTTTGGAGGTATTTAACCCTGCAAGTTTCATAAGCGCATTCACCGAACCCTTCGCACCCTTCACCGAACCCTTTGTGCAGAAAAGACTCACACACAGTGTGAGGTATTTGACCTCTGCCGAACCCCTGAGACTGACTCACCGAACCCCTGGGGTTCGATCGAACCCAAGTTAAGAACCACTGGTCTAGATGTTATGAAGGTGCACTATACACAGTGAGATTGGACAAAGACAAAACCGAAACGACGGTTGTTTACTCAATCATGAAAATTCTTTATAGGTTCGGTAAGATATTATCTTCTGTACAATGTAGGCCATTGCTGTATTACGAAAACCCCAGTTGAATGTGAATAGATTCTTGCATTAACATGGCAGCTGGGGGTTTGCATGTCAGGATACTTTAACGGTGCTTCCATGCAATGCTCTGCTGCTCTTTGTGTTGCAGGGTCGCGGCATCTTTGCCAGCGGCAGTCCGTTCAACCCCGTGACCCTGCCCGATGGAAGGAAGTTCTATCCCGGCCAGGGAAACAATGCCTACGTCTTCCCCGGTGTCGGTCTGGGCGTGACGGCTTGTGCCGTCCGACATGTCACGGATGGAATCTTCCTAACCACTGCAGAGGTTACGCTCGCTCAAACATACACACACACACCAACACACACACAAAAGCAAGCCATGCAATCAGTCAGTGAACAGTCGGATGGGAGTTCTGCTATCGGTAGTTAATTGCCTGGTACATTAATGCCGGGCACATTACATTGCGCGTCTGGATCGTTTGAGATAACTGCTACTGCTTTTGTGCCTTACGGTAGTGTCCCCTTTTCACCTCCAACACACATCTGTCACTTTGCTCCACCCGTTTGTCTCTGCTGGTCTTTAAGCTGTGCTGTATCATCTCCCTCTCCGCCTCTCATCTCATCTTATCTCTCGTCCGTCACCGTCTCTCTTCTTCGCTTACCGTCCAGCCCGGCCGCTCTCGCCATAAATGGAACCACCCCCCCCCTCCCATCTCTCTTTTAACTTCTCCTTGATCTCTCATTGTCGTTCCTTGGAGAGGACCCCTCACAGATCACCCACCGGCCGTGAGGCAGCCTGTGGCCATTGAGCCGAGGCTGGTGCAATGCGCCTTTTAATCTGTGTGCTCGTGTGTTAACGGACAGTGACTGTGTGTGCGCTGTGATCAAATAACACGTTGCGGCTTTGACGTATTTGGTATCCCTTTAGAATAAATCTGATGCGAGATCAGAGGTCTTCGCTTGACCATCACTGCTTACTTCGCAGACGCCAGTCCACTCAACCTCCAGTACTTTTGTTTGGATTCCCATAAGCCTGCTGACAATATAATGTAGACTTTTTGAATACCTCCCTTACATGCTGTAGCCTTGCACCCTCTCTTTTATCAGAGTATCCCCGAATTACTTTTCTTATATACGCACCTCAGAAAAGAGCTTACTTACACACACTCTTTCTCTGTGTGTTTGTGGGGGGTGGGGGGGCGTTAAGGTTAGTTTAGGGTAGTTGCTGAGCTTTTGAAGAATCCTTTTTGATGAGGACGTTCCAATCGTCCTTTAAAATATGTCTGTCCCTGTGTTTCAGAATCTCTTTTTGTTCCAAATCTCTCCAATTTCTCCCTAACTCAGCATTTACTGTCCTCTCGCTCTCATTCATCTAAAACTGTGGGCCTAGTCCAAATGAGGACATCGTTGGCTGCAGGTTACAGGCTTTTTTACCCACTTGATAAACAGTCCATGTCTGCTCCCTTTGGATAAGACAATATCAAGACAAAACAAAATATGAGCAGAAAACACCAATTTCAGTTCACTTTCATTGGTATCTCTACGAGCTAGTGTTGGAAATTGCTGTGTTACTGTGCAAATTGGAACAATGGTCAACAGTTTCTAGTGTATTATTATTGGATGGCAAATGAAAATACAACCACTTGAAAAGTTCCATGTTGTAGTAATGGTCTTTCGTATCAGCAAGCACACGTGTGTGTGAGATGTGTACCAGAGATTGTTACGTTTCTTTTTTTTCTTTTTTCTTTTTATCATTCTCTGTTCTCCGGGCGACTTTTTTTTTTCAGTTTCTGTCACAACACCCTGGCATGTAGTGAATACAAAATAGAGATGTATCTTTTTATGCCGCTACCAGTCTGTGAGGAACCACACAAGTCAGGCAGAGATACAGGTAGCGTTCACCGGGGTAACACCTCTTTATTGGGTTAAATATAAGAGTCATACAGCGTGTCCTGCTCTTTCCCAGCCAACCTCC
>JAVQJS010159059.1:0-13900 GCA_036024795.1 Galaxias rostratus
ACCCATAGTACCCTTTAGTCAAGGGTTGGTGTTTCAAGCTATTAAACTGAGCACAGACATGATTCTACCCATAGTACCCTTTGGTCAAGGGTTGGTGTTTCAAGCTATTAAACTGAGCACAGACATGATTCTACCCATAGTACCCTTTAGTCAAGGGTTAGTGTTTCAAGCTATTAGCTATTATGAGCTCAGACTTGATTCTAACCTCCTGTGGCTAGAAGGTCATCGATGAGAAGAATCTTTTGCCCTGTTGCCACAGCGTCCTCCTGGATCTCCACTTCCGCCTAGCAACAGAACACCTTTATATTACTTTTGCAGGGGATGTATGAGCGCGCACATACACACACAGCGGATCACCTTACCTTTCCATACTCCAGTGTGTAGGCTACAGACACGGTGGGACCAGGCAGCTTGCCTTTCTTCCTTACCAGTACAAAGCCCACTCCCAGTCTCTGTGCAAGAAGCGGGCCGAACAAGAACCCCCGCGCGTCCAAACCTTTACACCACAACAGCACGCGCGCGCGCGCGCACACACACACACACACACACACACACACACACACACACACACACACACACACACACACACACACACACAGTTTGTTTTCTTGAAAGAGACCATTTCGCAGCCCAATTTGGAAACTACGTGATTAAACGCGTTCGACTCACTTTGAATAGACAGGGAAATTACATTTTAAATTAGGTTCACTAACCCACTATGAGTTCAACCTGGGGGTGTGTTTGCCGTACATATTCCTCAAACAGATCAGTCACTGCCGTCAGAGCAGCGGGGTCTTTGAGAATCGGACATATGTCTCTGCAACAACAATTAGAATTGGGCATTTTTAATAATGCAAATATTTTTAAATAACTCACTTATACATCTGACATAAGTTAATTAAGATCTTAAGTATTTGAATAACGTTACACAACTAATGTCAGTTCGTTAGACATTGCAGAGGGGTCACCATTAGCTTTAGCACAGGCTATATAAATGTTATGCCTTGGCCTAGCTACTACTAGCAACGCATGTGATTTGATAAATGCAGGGTATCCAAATTACTAAACGTAAGTTAGCCACCTACCTAAAAAGTATTCCTTTATTCGGGAAGTCTGGAAATGATCTTATGTGTTTGGTCACAATTTCTAGTTTTGATATGCTACAGTTATCTGCCATTATTGAAGAAAAAATACACAGTGTGCGAAAACCGGTACAAAGTTTGGACTGGATGCAAAAAAAGGTCGACAGTAGAATGACCAATGGCAGTTACTAAAAGTCCTGACGTCATGCCGTTACCGGTCTCAAAAAAATCTTGTAAACTACTTCCTTGTTGATCCTCGTGTGTTGTAATTCTTGACCAATCCCACTGTACAAGATTACCGTTGTACAATAAGGTCAAATATACTTCATCTAACATAAAATTGGACGAAATCACTACCACGACGCTTTTATGGGTGTAAAATATAGTGTTTCCTTCATCAATAAACATAAAACCAAGGGAACACTATCATCTTTAGTTATAACTCTTTAAGAACTAATTATATCAAGCCAATTTAACAGTTTAACTTTATTATAATGTGCATTGCTTTGACCTTATTATTCTAGCTCCTGCGAACACATTTCCAATGTTGGATTAACTCTGTCCAAATATGTCTGCAATTTAAGAGACATTATTTTGAACTATGCACATTACATTAGACAAAAACACAGGTATGGGGATTGTTGAAGAGAAGCAGCTAATAAAATTTTTACGGAAATGTTTTTTTCCTCGGCCATTCTGATGGAAGATGAACGATTTGCTGTTTTAATCGTCGTTGGTTCGGTTGCCAGCCGGAACTCCCTTTATGTGGCACCGTGGCTTTATACCGTAGTTTAACTGAATGTGTTTTAGCTGTCAAGCCTAGTTCCAACGTGGCGCTAACTATTTGTGTAATCTAAGGCGAGATGTCTGTTGCGTTTTCTTGTAAAAGCACTTTACGGAAGGCTATTGCTGGAATTTATTGTCAACCAACCGCCCTTTTTACGCGTGCAGCGACATCAAACTCCCGAACACTTCTCATCTGTCAGAACGTTGGAGCTGGCAAACTAGGCAAAAAGACTAGAGCGCAAAGCACCAGCCATCACATTCCAAGTGGGTGCCGTAGACCTATCTGTTATAAGATATTATAACGAAGTGGACGTTAACTTACGTTATGTGACATGTTATATAATATAAACATAGGAATCTTAACCCTGATATTTTTGCTGGTGTGTGCTCTTCGCCGTCTTTTTTCTATCCCATACCAGTCGCCTACTCGCTTCCTGTTAGTGTCCTATTTACTATACTTTCCCTTTGCACGAATATCCTCGCTACCTCTGTAACACTGTCTTTGTCCCTCTGGCCTGCAGTAGCTGACTGACTGCAGCCAGGTCTAAACGGTTCGTCCTCAAAGACATCTTTGTTTTCTCATCATGTTGTCTTCCTTCCAAGGAAAGCTGGTGCGTACGGAGGAAGCGAAGAAGACAGTGGTAGGTTAGTTTCGTTAACACCACACTTCTCTCTGTCTTTAACTCTCCAACTCTCTCTCTCTCTCTCTCTCTCTCTTAGTCCAAAGTACCCAGACCTTGGGCATCCAGTTGGTGGATGTCGCTTTTTTTTTTAAAAGCGATGGGAAGATTACTTTTTAATGGCCTCATGACGGTGGTCCCAAAACACTTTGACCTTATTGTTACCGTGGATGAAGTTAGTTGCTGGATAAAGAGATGTGTGTGTGGAGTACATGGGAAATTATTATTATTATTACAGAACCGTAGTAATGTTACTGTTGTTTTGGATGTGTGGGTGTTGTTTTTATTCAGTCATGTTTTTTTACTCAGATATGTATTGAAGGCAATATCGCCAGCGGCAAGACAACCTGTCTGGAATATTTCAGCAGAACCAGTAATGTTGAGGTAAGAATCATCAATTAGTGTATTTTTTCAATGTGAGTCATATACACTTGTTGATCTGTCTCATAACTCGATCCAATAGAAACTAATGGTTTTCTTTTTGATTCCTGTTGATCCCAATGTCTTCAGGTGCTGACTGAGCCAATATCCAAATGGAGGAATGTTCGAGGGCACAACCCACTGGTAGGCTCATGCTTTAATCTACATGCTACTGTCTGAACTACGATACAAATAAATACGCCATGGTTTTAAACGCGAGGTAGTTGTACTTTATATATTTTATGGGTGTTTGATTTATGTCCCTGTGTCTTTGGACAGGGCTTGATGTATCAAGATCCCACCCGGTGGGGTCTGACACTACAGACGTACATTCAGCTCACCATGTTGGATAGACACCTGGCCACTATAGTGAGTAATACACTGACACACACTAACATATTGCTAACAGAGTAGTAAATAAATAGTAAATAATTGTTATATAAAGATACATAGTAACCATAGCAACACATCTTTGTCAGGCCGCCCCTGTCAGGATGATGGAAAGGTCAATCTACAGCGCCAAGTACATCTTTGTGCAGAACCTCTTTAAAAGGTAGCCCTGCCTCTACATTGCCTGTTTACCTATATTATACAGAGAGAGGACACCATTTTTTTCTTCACTCTTTTAAGCAAGGCCAAGTGATATTTTGAGTTATCTGTGTTGTGATAGCCCAGTATTTGTGTGTTAACAAAAACACATTTATTTTATGAATGTTTAGTTGGTTAACTGTGAATTGTAGTGGCACTGTATGATTGGATTGCACTGTGATGATGCTGTTGGGTAATGTTGTTGACATGTCAGCGGGAAGATGCCCGAGGTGGACTTTGCTGTTCTCAGCGAGTGGTTTGATTGGATAACAGGGAACATTCACATTCCAGTCGACCTTATTGGTGAGAGCCATATCCACTCACACACTCACACCTACCTCCCTGTTTTTTTCTCTTCTTCTCCCCCTCTCACCCTTCTTCTCATGTCTCTCTGTGTTTTCTCACCCTCCGTCAGTCTACCTGCAGACGTCTCCACAGACCTGCTATGAGCGTCTGAATCAGCGCTGCAGAGAAGAGGAGAAGGTTATTCCCATGGTGAGACCTCAGCCACAAATCCATAATCATCACGCTGACAGGACTATGCTATTGTAGTTTGCGTTAATTGGTCCTCTATTTTATTGGAATATTTCTCAAATGGCTATATGATATATTAATAAAATATATATACTTTTATCATTACGCTTTACAGACTTCAAGGTCATAATGGCCATAACTACCATAGCTTCCTGTTTCCCTTTGTCAAAATGTCTCCTCCGATAGGAATACTTGGAGTCCATCCACCAACTCCATGAGGATTGGTTGATCAATCGTACCTCTGCCCCAGTTCCTGCCCCTGTTCTGGTGAGCAACCAATTACATTTGAATGTCTTGTTCTAAAACATGTTCTAAAACGCTTTCCACTTGTTTCAAGCTGGTTGCTTTTTGCTGGTATATCTGAATCAGATACTGATGATACGAAGCCCTGCATGTCTGAGTGGAGTTGAGCGCTTATCTTATTGGATTGTCTTTCTTTGAGGTATGAGAGGACCTCACCTTGTCCAATCCTGTGGCCTGGCTGGCCGTCTTTAAGTGCTCCTCAGAGAGCACTAACACCAGGCAGACGCTCCACTCTCATTGGCTAAAAGCTTGACTGAATTTACGACAACCTGTCTTGGCTGTGAGGCTCGCGCTCCTACCCCCATTGATATGCAGAATGCATCTCTTTAAGGAGTAGTGACAGGATGAGCTGTACATCTTCCCTGTTCTGTCATACATCTTTACAGAACCAAGGAGGTCATCATACATCTTTACAGATGACAGAACCAGGGAGGTGTCGGTGTAGGCAGTGTGTCCACATGCTAGCCTTTAGAATCAGAATGTATGCGGGTATTTAGTCAGAATTTACTTGTGACGTCAAAGTGCTTGTTTCTGCTTGTTTTTTAGTTTGTTTTCCATATTTGTCGATGATTTCCCATGATCATGTTGGGTTTGTTTTCTCAGAAAAACATTTGAATAATATCGACTCAATTGCTCTGTGAAAGTAAACGCCTCTTTTGTTCTCTATGGCTTTACATCGCTGTCTGTCCACAAAATGATTTGTTTAAATTTGCATTCAAGGTAGGTGAAGTAAAGGCCCGTCTGAAAGAGGATTTCTCATGTAGCGTGTTTAGTCTCTCATGGAATGTACCATGTTGTGAGTTCTAAACAAATCAAAATGGCTGATGTTCTCTAAGGAAGTCCCGATCTGGTGGGTTTTGACCTGTGAGTGGGTTCTGTAGTGAGGTTCGGACTTGAGTGGGTTCTGTTCTGACTCGAGTATGTTAGTGAGCTTCTGACCTCAGTGGGTTTTGCTATGCGGTTCTAACCTGAGAATGTTCTCCTCCAGGTGATTCCAGCAGACCACGACTTGCAAAATATGCTGCTCCGGTATGAAGAGAACCGTGACAAGATCCTGGCTGCCAGCAAACCGTGACACACACGCAGAAGCACACCCTCCCAGCTAGCCCCCTGACCTGTTATAAGGGATTAGCTGAACATGCCACGGGAGAGACATAGAATACTAGAGATTTTATAGCGATTAGCTCCAGTACAGATGGAATGTTTTCCAAATTGCCCCTCTGGGAGTTGTATTTGAGACCATATTATGCTTGTTATGACTTTGTGAGGGAAAGTAGCCTCATATGTGGTCCAAACAGCCAGGGTGCCAGTGTTGGTTTACGCTTTGCTACTGAGCCATGAAGGGGCTTCCTCATTTCATCTGTTCTCAGTAATGTAATACACATAGAAACTGCCTTCTTTATCTTTGACCAATGGATGTGTATGTTAAGCAAATAGCTAGTGTTGCATTTTTTACTTTATGATTGTTTTTTTGTTTAAATTTGACTGTGTGCACTTAACTATTTATTGATGTTGTTACAGTAGAGCATTTCTATTGAGGCAGAAGCTGACATGAGCCTTTGGTTTGGGGAAAGGAATGAAGGAGAATACTACCAGAGCTTTCTTCTCCTCTGTGTAACAACAGCATTTTAGCATAAGGATCAACCTTTTTTCTGAGTATTTTAATTTTAAAAGTTTGTGACCAAAGTCAAAAAGTGTCTTTAATTAAACATTTCTGTTGCAATGTTTTGTCAGACTTCCTACTTCCTACCTATAGAAGTAAAAAAGCTCTATTTGATAAGACTAACCATGACAATTTAGAACCGCCAATATGTGCATGTCTCATGTCTTAGTGTATTTAGAGGATACCAAGTAGCTTCTAAATTGGCCATTTTCCAGATTCATGTGAAACCTTGGGTTTGGTTTTTGGCCTATGGTACATTAATATTTACATCTGAGCTACAGGAATGTCTTCACTTCAGCGGCCAGACAATCTGCTAGTACTTTACAAAATGTGTCTGCTGATAGACCGCTGGTGTCTTATATCTTTTGGTCATCGGTTTTGGATAAAAAATTATAAAAAGGACGGTTATATAGTTTGGCATAAATTCATCTTGTTGAACCTTTTAAATCTCAGTTGTCCACGACCCAAGCTACTAACATTATTCTGGTGATACTGCAGGTAACCTTGGACTGGTGGCCCGTGTTCACCTTTCTCATTTAGAGTTTGTTGGTCTGATTTGCTAATGATTTACCGTTGTATACAGCTTGCAACAACAAATAAAAATGTAACTATGTTTGTTGATATAACTTTTCGGATTTTTATTAAACCCATGTAACACAGAACAGTACTTAATCTGTGAATCCAATTTCAAAACGAGCTGAATGGCAAGTGTATAATTTAAAACGTCTGACCCTGGGCTCTGGAAAAACTGTACATCATATTCTGGTTATAATCAAACATTATAAATTGTAATTGTAATTGCAGCAGTACCATAGGGCATATTCCTGAGGACATGTGTTGCACAAGATAGAACCATCAAACACATTGATAATCATTAACCATTACCATTTAATGCCATACAATGCATCAATAATCAATAACCATTACCATTAAGCAAGATAGACTGCATTGATAATCTCAGACACATTGCATTAGTTTTGACTGCCAAATACATTGATTATCTCAAACTGATTTCAGTATAGCTAACCACTGAATACATATAGTCTAGTGGTTCCTAACCTGGTTCAATCAAACCCTAGGGGTTCTGTGACTCAGTATCGGGTTCAGTGGAGGTCAAGACACACACACGCACACACAGTGTAGGTGTCCGTTCCGGGTTTGGTGGCATGTATGAAACTTGATATGACTTGAAACTTGGTATGAAACCTCCAACAAGGTTAAGAACCACTGACATAGTCTCACACAGACTGCAGTATTGCTTACCATTGGGTACATAGATAGTCTCACATAGATAGTCTCACACATTACAGTAGAGTTAAACTACTGAATACTGAATAAAAAATACATAGATAATCTCACACAGATTGCAGTATGGCTAACCACTGATAATCTATCATACATTAACACAGCCTCTTTGTTAGGTTTGGCACAACATATTGTTTAATGTGACCCGAGTAAATGTACTAAAACTTGTTTTGTTTTTTTACCTGAGATATTGCATCAAAGATGTAATAAGTTCTTGGTCATCGGCAACAAACCTCAATGCGCCTATAAATTTGTGAATGTTGCTTTATAATTTTGGGGCACTTAGTGCGGGAAGGTACTTGGGAAAAATACATGTGATTTATTTAAGTCACATGCTTGGCATGAAAGGGTGCACGTTATACTGTAACTCCATCATCACAGCTTCACCACAGTGTGATTGGTATTATAACTAGTTATTTATAATTAAACTTTTTTCTATATAACTAAGAACAATATGGAAGCACAAATTGAATGGAAAGAATTTGGGGAAAAGTAATCACAGACTTTTGCTAAGAAATAAAGTGGAAAATTTAAAAGTAAAGCAGGATATAAAAACAATATTAATGCAACATTGATGACCAATTTTAGATCAAGACATAAGTATTAATCAGCTCATCCTCGCTGGGCTGTGAGTGCAGCAGCATGGTGGGGTCATCCAGAACTTGTTGATGCAGTTGCGTACTGGGGCCCCCCAGATCCTGATGCTGTAGCTGAATGATTTGGCCCTCCAGAGCCTGTTGATGCAGCTGCGTAGTGGGGCCTTCCAGAGCCTGGTGACGCAGCTGTATGGCAGGGCCCTCCATCGAACTGTCTGGGACATAAACAGAATGGGGTGGCTCTCTGACAGTAGAGGAGGATGAGAAGATGTCCCTCTCTGTGCCCTGCTCTCCCCCGTCTCTCCTTTCACCTTGCTCTTTCTTTTCTTCTCTGTCTCCTCCTCCACAGCTGTGACAGTTAGGGATGTGGCAGACTCTCACCGGGCAAGGGTGGCACATGATTGGCTCGCTGTACTCCAAGGTTACCGTGGTGCACAGCGGAGTGGTCTCCTTGACAGGGTATTTCAGATACTGTAGGACACCTTCCTCTTGCTCCACCTTCCTCTCCCGAATATCAAGCTGACCCATCCGCATGGCCAGCTGCAGGCACTGCTCTTCATCATCATCATCATCATCACCACCATCTTTGTGATCATGCTGCTCCATGTCTCTCCTTGGGTCTATGTGGTCCTCTCTACCTGGTCTCAGAGGCTCTGATCTGGGCTTGGACGAGGCCGTGGTAAAGATATTCCCCACTGGTTCTGAGACAGTGTGCTTCAGTTTGATGTGCATGGTGAGGGACGGGGGTCCACTGATGCCATCTGTACCGCCGGCTGTCCTTCGTGTCTTTGGCTTTTTGTCCGGTAGGAGAGGGCGTCCTCTAATGGCCAGGTCAGGGTAGTTCCTCTGCATCTCCATGATGGAGCGGTCGTCAGGGCTGAAGCTGACGGTCCTCGTTGCTGTTTCCTGGGGAACAAGCTCCTTCACCTTCTGACACACCAAACCTGAAGGTACCTAAGAGACATCCATAGCAACGATTTGTATTACAATAAAAAAAATCATTAATGATCCCTTTTTACTCTTTATTTACATGTATCTACTAGTATGATTTTTCTGAATGATGCTCTGTGAGTTTGACCCACACCTGAGAGTCCTGGTCTAGATGCCGTTCCGTCTCCATGGAGACGACATCCACCAAGTCTATCTCCTCCGTCGCAACAGGGTCCAACAAAGAACAGCCTCCAGAGAACTGTTCCTCCACTTCCTCTGCCTCCTCTTTTACCTCTTCCTTCTCCATATGTCTCTCCTCTCCTCTCACCTCCTCCCTGGCATTCCCTTCTGAGATGTCGGCATAACAACCAGGCTCTGCCCTGCTATTAAGAAGATCCGCCCAATCCTTGTGTAACCCCGGCGACGACCTCTGACCCAGCACTTCCAGCAGGTAGTCGCACTCCACCCTGGCCAGGAAGAGCTCCAGGCCGAGGGCTGCGGCCCGGTCCTGGTCAGCCTTCTGGCTCAGGCGGTACTGTGTGTCCGTCTCCTGGTGGTACCCCAGGCCCTCCAGAACTGACTTCACCACCTGATCCGACAGCACTGGCTGGATGCAGTACACAAATGGACCAGTGAACGTCTAAAAGAACACATGCACGCAAACGCGCACACACACACACACACGCACACACGCACACACACACACGCACACACACCACAAACAAGGGTGACATTTCCCTGTACAGACTAATTATATGATTGAACACAGGCATTGGACGATAAGTTAATATATAATAATATACAGGATAATGGCTGATACACTGCAGGGTAATGTCTGACACACTGCAGAGCTTTTAGCCTCAGGGTCCTCAGAATCTGATCTCCAGTCTGTATCAAATCCGTAGTGTGCAATTTTATATGAGGTTATCAAAAGCCTTGCGTTCTTTGCGCCACAATTAAGTTTCAGATATTGACTGCAGATCAGATTCCTCAAACGATTCCTACCCTTGTTTCCATTATTTAAGTCATGTTCAAACCCAAGTGGATACGGAAACCACCTCAAATTCATGCCGGTCGAATCAGGTGGTAGGACCCGGAAATGACTTCGGGGAAATCGTGTGGATTTACCATCACAAACAAAGTGACACATAGTCAGAATTACCTTCAGAGTCTTGATCTCTTTCTTCCATGGATAGAGAAACAAATTTACACAGAACATTTCTAAGACTTCGATTGCTTTGATGAATGATCTTAGGTAGTTCTTGCAGTCCCTAAGTCCGGTTTGAACCGCTTCGCATGCGATCTGGTAGAACGGAAATGTTTTAAATCGCTCATTGGGCTCAACCTCCATAAGGAGAAAACGTTTAGCTTTTGCGATGACCTGTGTGTCGCGGCAGACTCTGGTGTTGCCATCGGGCGAAATCTGGGTGTAATACATGAAGTACTCGTCAAAAACATCTTTACGCACAACGCCCTCATTCCGAACTCCTGTTGACTCTATCATGGTTTTAGTCTCCTTCACACGTTTCCCAAGATGATTCTAACTCCACAAGAGCAGCGAAAAGTGAAAGCAAACCAGGCCTTTTACTGGTTCTAAGTGAACGAATAAACTGCAAGGCAATTGGAGGGTCTGATCGACAAACAGACTGGCTACACAACATATTTGCGGAAGGGAAATGTTGAGCATTAGTATAAATCTGAATATAACCAGTAGAGGGCGATGTCGTGCATTCATATAATTCCTCAATAAATAAAAAGAAAAAAAAAACATTTTCATTTTTGTGAATCATAACGTTGTTGCGTCCACAAAACTGCGGCGCAATGCAACCTTTCAATCTGAATTACAATTTCCGGGGACAGAAATTTGATATCGCACCGTTGTACAAAAATACCATTCATCCATTGTCAGAACCGCTTATCCTATGCAGGGTCGCGGGGGGGCTGGAGCCTATCCCAGCTGACTTAGGGCGAGAGGCGGGGTACACCCTGGACAGATCGCCAATCCATCGCAGGGCCTCAACAAATACAGACATTTGTTAATTCCATGCCTTTCATAAAATTTAAACATATCAATTTCAGACATATTTTTTTATAATGTTTTAAATCTCTTCTGTCCATCTACTGAATGAGAAAGAAATGTATCATGTATTTATGACGTTTTTTATACACATTCTTTTTAAAATCCACACTAACGAATCATATATCAGGCATCGCATGCTGCCCTGTCAGTAAAAAGCTGTTGGACTTAGGAGATAACAAGGGCACAATGCCACAAGCGGGTTGGGGAGTTTCTATAAACAAGACCTCCTCTCAGGCATTAAAACACAAACAATTAACTGGGGAGACCAGTGGGTCTAATGCTCCTTACGGTCTAATGGAGAGAGTTAGAGTGAGAGAGAGAGAGAGAGAGAGAGAGAGAGAGAGAGGGAGGGAGAGAGAGAGAGAGAGAGAGAGAGAGAGAGAGAGAGAGAGAGAGAGAGAGAGCTGTCAGGGCGCTGGCACGCTCCGCTCTCCTTCACACCCACCCATGTTGACATTTGAACGCAACCAGAGAACTGCCTAACAAGACAAAGCGGAATGTTTGGGAGATTTCAGTTCTTCAAAGTAGATAGAGGAACCTGACAGGCCGCATTGCTGCTGCTCGTTCTCTCTTTCCTTCTCACTCCCTCTTTCTGTCTCTCCCTCTCTCTCTCCATCCATCCTCCCACTTTTCTGTGTGGATGAACTGCTGAACGTCAAGATAAAATAATTTTGTTTTTCATCTCACAACGGCTTTAATTTTGTTTTTCGGTATTGGTTTTCACCCGCGTGCTTTTCCAGGTATTAGGTGGGAGGACGTTGATTGGCTTAAGAAATGTGTTTGTTCTGAAAGCTTTTCTTCCTTCCACGTATACGGATTTCAGAGTGGCCTCTGTTTGTCTTTCCCGCTGGAGATGGATCAGCACCCCTGGAACCCTCCGTGCTACACTGACACGCGACACTCAGAGGAACGGAACACACGGCAGCCGCCGAGCGTCACAGTCCGTGCAACTGGGGAACACGTCGGCGCTACAGTTGACACGGCCGGGTAACCACGGTTACGAACCCGGGATGTCCGACTTCCCCTTAAGCCACGATCACGTCATGGCATTATGCTAATGACTGGTTCAAATGCACACTTGCCCCTGCGTTGAACGGATCACGCCGTGAACGTGGTCGATGGCCGTGACTCGGCGGTCTATGCGTTCCCGACTGTCCACGTTGTTGAGGGTTGCCCACGTTGTTTTGCATCTCCCAGTGTTCCTACCTGAAGCTACTCCGCTCTAAGAGAAAATACCACCGGCCGCGGGCGGCTAGCCATTAGACAAGACCGGCGTTTGACCTTTTTTTTTCTCCATTAAGTCTTCCTTTGTTTGGAGTCGGAGACCCGTTCAGCAGCGGAGAGGAGAAAGGGGAAGGAACAGAGGCCCGGGCCGCGGAGGCCAACCTAATGGCCGGTGGAGCGGCCCGCCAGACACAGCACAGCGGACCCGAAGGCGAGAGGTGGAATAAACAGTCTCTGAGCCCCAGCCCATTATCACGCCGCCGCCATGCTGCACACGGGCTCCTTGGGCCTGGAGTGAAGAGTGAAACAGTTTCATGTTATTTCCCCCACACCGGGGGAAACGGGTTGGCCTTTGATTGGAGGGGGGCGGGCAAGGCGTTTGTGCTTTGTGTTGCCTGACTGGCCCTTGTTTTTCAACTTGTTTAATTCCCTCTGCTAATATGCTTATTTATTTCGTACAGTCCATTACTTACCGATTCAGAGATTGTAAATGAGAAAAAAATGGTGATTGACAATAGAATAATCAAACCATTATCAGCGACACGTTAACCTGGATCCATTATCATAAACACGGCCTTGTAGAGGGTTTTGGTTTTCAAATGATTTCAACTATCCGAATCCTTCTAAATACAAATTGTTCATAGAAAACTTGGAATGGGAAACGAGCAATCACTGCATAGGGGTTTGTGGAAGCCTCAGACGCACACACTCTCAGACGCACACACACTCAGACCTACACACACTCAGACGCACACACTCTCAGACGAACACGCGCGCGTGCAAACTCGGACGCACTAAGTGACCCCTTTTATCTTCCAGAGACGAACACGTACACACAGAGACACACATGCGCGCACACACACACACACACACAAACACGACGACTCACAAGCACAGATACACACAGAGACACACATAGGCACACACACCCACACACACATAAAAACAAACACACAAACAAACTCTCTCTCTCTCTCACCCTCACACACATGAAGATTCACAAGCACACATACACACAAATTCTGTGTGGGGAGGTAGCTACTCAGCCATCTGATGAGAACATTTCTGCTGCCAATATCGCCGCACTGCTGTAAGAGGCTGAAAGGCCGCACCCGGCAGGATTATTGCGTTTCCCTGGGGCCTCGGGATGGCTGTAGCAGCTCAAAGCTCTGGTGCAGCACTATCTTCTACCACACACACACACGCACACACACACCCACACAAAACATGGCGAATAACAAGCCTTGCTTTTAGGCACATGCTTCAGAGAGGTAGAGAAGGCAAAGAAGAAGAAGCAGAAGAAAAAAAGGTTTGCTCAACTGAGATAAAAGCAAATAAAAAACCATCAGCCCAAGTTTGTCATTTTAATATATTCAAGCGTTACTTTTACAATTTTATTTCATTAAAAACACTGTACACTGAACAAATAGCAAACTAGAAACAAGACTTTCAATTTCCACTCCAGAAAAAGGCCCGATGGAGATTAGATGTAGTTTATTTCTTCAGCCAATCATCTGACCAACAGTAGCACCATCACTTTCTTTTGCTGGGTTCAGCTGACCAAAACAGCCCTCTACAAGACTGGGCCTCTCTCTCTCTCTCTCTCTCTCTCTCTCTCTCTCTCTCTCTGTCTCTCTCTCTCTCTCTCTCATACATATATATATTTCTATATATATGTATCTCGCTCTTTCTCTGTCCCTCGTTCCGTC
>JAVQJS010159069.1:0-15139 GCA_036024795.1 Galaxias rostratus
ACACACACACACACACACACACACACACACACACACACACACACACGCGCACACACACACACACACACGGCTTACAATTTTGAAGATGGTGGTGTTTGAACAGTCAGAATTGTTTTTAAATCTAAACTTGTTTAATTATTAGATGTCCTTACTTTTGATCATACTTATTATGTTTGTATACATTTCTTTTAATACCACCCCCCCCCAAAAGAGGAAAAAAAAGTTAGTAAATAATAGACAAACAATATCGAATAGCTACAGTCTTAACACTATCAAATACACTATTGAACGTAATCTCCATGATTACCTTGGGATTGAGCAGAGCCTCTCGGTTGTGGATGGAGTTCCAGGGAGCAATGCCAATGGCTACCACTCGCACTTTCGAAGAGGTGCTGGCCAGCGAGTGATCCCTCACTGCCTGGCCCAGGTGCTTGGTGATGCCAAACTGCAGCCCGTTTGTCAAGATCCATGCCCCTGCAAAGGAGAGAAGTCTATCACGCCCTTGCCTTGAAAAAGCTTTGGCTGTATTTGAGTATTTTCAAAACAGCCAAAATACAGGGGGAGTAAAATGTACTTGTGTGTTCTTTTACATGTTATTTTATGGGAATAAATAATGGATTGTGTGTTTGAGTGTTTGTGGGTGGGGTTCACCTGTGCTCTGTGCAGCCTTGACCAGTCCCTTCCTCACTGTGTCTCTGAGCCAGGGTTTCATTTGTGCCAACTCGTCGCCCCCTACTAGTGCCACCACCAGGTGTGGAGGGGAAAGACCCCACTGCTCGGTGAGCATCTGGTATATTAGCACTGGATCAATAGAGCTGCCCACCCGCACAAACTACGGAGTTAAAACAGAGACAGGGCTAATGACCTTGGGTCAAAGTTCACTGCTGTGGGTCAGGAATTAATTCTGTTTTTGTTCATGTCCTGGATCAGTGACTGGTACTTAGGAAACTCAAATCAAAGATTAGAATATAAATATGCACATAAAGGAAAATTTATATTTTTCACCAAATGCTTGATTGTTTTGAATGGGCAAAACAAACCCAGGTCAGTTAGGTCACAGCAGTGTCTGTGGCATCCCCCACCTGGTCATGGATATGTCCTAACATACCGAGACATGTTAAAACCCTATTGTGACATTAACACAGTGCGTTGAGTGACCTTTCCCCTGGTTCTGCTGGCGCCGGAAAAATCTATGTCCCCGGCCCTTCCCGTGGCCCAGTGAGGCCTGCTTTTCTCCATGCGGCCGGCCAAACCACGGCCCACACTCTCCACGACCACATCCAGCGGAGAACAGCACTGGCAGCCCATCAGCGCACTGAATCACAGACGGACACACACAACCATGACACATGACTCTCAGCGTCTTTGAGTGTTTTGAAAAGCGCTTTATAAATATAATGTATTATTATTATTATTATTATGACTTAGTGTTTTTTAGCTTTGGAGTGATCTCAATTGCAGTCTCCATCTAAAGTGTCTTTTTGCACCTGTGCTCTTGTGACCACTCGAGCAAGTCCCCACATCGTGAACAACGCCTCTGCATCCGTAGCGCCTCCTGTAGACAAGGAGGACATGGGACATTGCATTATACAATCTTTTCACCTTCTTTTTTTCTTCCTTTTATTCAACAGGTGTGTGCCATCTCTACATGGCCAAATGCAAAGTAGGGAGCACTTTAATTTTCCCTTCCCATGCAATGTGCTTTCATTACAACTTCTGGTTGAGTTTACCGCAATTCTATGTAAGACTACATGCCACTACAAAATCACTGAAATGCACTTTTTTTATATTTGTACTATTTTAATAATAATAATACATTATATTTATTAAGCGCTTTTCAAAACACTTAAAGACTCTGAATTTAGGCTCTGAGGAAAGATGTAGCTGGATTTTTCGCAAAATAAATGCAATACAAATTTTGTGTACACATTTATTGGAAACTATACTTGATTCAGTTGTATTTAGCGTCCTTTTCTTTTTTACATTATGCTGTAAAATGGTAACATGAAATCATTGTGAGACGAGAGGGAGAAAGATCAAAAGAGAATTATCCATCTCAACCGTACTATAAAGTATATAGTAAGGACTTCAAAATTGATCCTAAATAAAGGGTTTCTGTTGAGAGACTCAGATGCAAATGTGATGCTCAAAAGATTGCACCGACTATTGACAAAGATGATCTCTTTTGCATTCCATCCAGCATGGTTTGTGCTCGACTGTGCTCATTTGCCTGTGGACATGAGTGGCTTGTAAAATATGATGAAACATTTTGAGAGATACAAAGGGCGTATTGATATTTCAGTGAGTACTGAGGGATGTCAGTGTCGCTCTACCGGTCACTCAGTTGTATGATTATTTTCATTTTTGGACTGCATTAAACAAGAGCAAACGTCCTGTTGGTCTTTGAATTTCAGACAAAATATTGATGCCTCATGTTAAATATGGAATTCATTTTATTCAAGCCTTTACCCTGGGTAGGGCATTGATTTGACTGTAGTCTACAGAACAGGGTGTGTGTGAGGGGAAGGCCATCAACCATGCAAAGCATTGCATTAGCATTTGCATCTCAGGTTACAGGGAGAGTAGGTATGCCCAGCTGCATGTATACTTGGGCCATTACACAGCTCTATTTGTTTATAAGTGCTCTTATAATTCAATAAATATTAACCAATGGCAACAAATATTAATTTCCAATCACAGTGCTACACAATACTTAGTTATTTAACCTTCTCCATAAATCAATGATATTCCGTCATAAAATGTACTGACATTTGCTGTACTTTTGAAATTAACATTTTACATGTAGTCGGTTGATGTGAAAGTGTAAAAATGTAACAATTGCGGTATGGAGAATAAAAGTAACAGGTGGAATATTATGACAAAACATGATACAGGTGTGCAGATTGTGGTGTACAATTATCATCTGAACTGCAACAATCCTAATAGAAATGTATGGTTTGGGGGTGCCCTGGGCTTCAGGATCTTTATTAGAATACATTATGAAACTTTTAGCATGGATTTGAAAGATTTTTCTGAACACCCTTTGGCTATATTTAAATAATTTTCCTTGTTAACCTGTTGTTTTTCTTCTAAATCCGAGACATTAACTTAAGAATTTATGTTTGTATAAAAGAGAGCTTGCAGATATACACTTTCCTTTACTACAGAATCCATCATATTCATATGCTATCTATATAGACAGCATATTCATTTAAAGTAAACATTTTACAGTACATTCCAGCAGATTTCTTGCAATGGGAGATTGAAATGTATGCTTACAGCAACAATGTATTGCCATTACTATGTATACCTTAACTTTATTTCTATTATAGTACCACATAATCAACACAATTCTTACTTACCATAGGGGTGCCTTGTCGTTCTGGCATGGCTGGAAATTGTTAATGTCTCTCCCCTCTCCACCTGTGCTACTATAGCCAACTCCAGGGCTAAGCAGCCTCATCATAATACAACAGGTGGCATCAGGAAGCACCATACAGGTAAACCACACCCTGGATCCCTCTCTTTAACAAACACATTATGTATCAGCTTGTACACGTTATCATGGAATTCCATGTGTGTATGTGGAACTTATAGTAATACAGTCGATGTTTGAAATGTAAGTTTGCAGACCTGGGCATGACGTTTTGCTAAAAATAAATTTGGTACGTATGGTTTCTTTTAATAGCTTTAAAAGTCACTTAAAAACACTTCTTATGCCTCATTGTAACAGGTTTTATAAGCAACAAGAAGGTCTCTTGGAATAGTGATTAGCGTTTACTAATAGATCACTTATAAGTGAGTAAATATTATTGACTAGACAGGTACCAGGTACAGTGGCATTTATCAACCACACAATTTCAACCACCTTTAATGATGTACTGAAATGTCTAGGATATCTTCTCTGTATTCATTTCAGCCACTAGAGATCAGCATATTTCAGCAATGAGATAATAATAATAATAATAATAATACATTGAATTTATAAGGCGCCTTTCAAGGCACTCAAGGTCGCCGTACAGTAATATACAAAACAGTTATCATAAAAATAATAAAAATAAATAAATAAATAAATAAAAGAAAATAAGATCAAAATAAGTAGTATACAATTAAAAAGGCATGGAGCCTGCAATCGAGCATTAAAAAGCATCACGTGGGACAGTAAGCCAGCCTAAATTGCCTAATTTCGCTAATGAGTAAGCTCCTTTTTAACATTCACATACCCTTCATATTTCATTTGTACATGCATATGCTGATTAAAGGTGTTTTTTATTGGTACATGATATGCTTTTTACCTAGCAGTCGAACTATGAAGATGTTTCCAGACTTTATGTTACTATTTTTTAAATAAATCTTATAAAAACGCATGAAAACAACATGTTTTAATCGAAATGACAATACTTTCTTCAATAGGCAATACCAATTCTAATATGACGCCATTTAAAATTGAAGGCCATAAGGTCTTATACTTCTAAACAACCGACGTTAAACAACGTCATGAACAAAGGCTTAAGCGATGGCCAATGAGGAACTTTGCCTTTTGTTTACAAACAGACCGGCATGCGCCCCTGTGCTTCAAATAGGATGGGTCCCTGATCCTTTTCAAACAAGTATTTCTTAAAGCAAAGCAGAACACTTGACTGCTTGTCGACTAGTGTGGAGTTAGTGGATAAACATGAGTGATCTGGAGAGCACAAAACGCAGAGAGTTTAATCCCAGCCGTTTCAATGGGGTTTGCAGGAATTTGTTTGGACCGGTCGACCATGACGAGCTTCGCCGGGAACTGAAGTCAAAACTGAGTGAAATTGCACAACAGGATAAATGCCGATGGAATTTCAACTTCGAAACGGATACGCCACTACCTGGGAGATTTACCTGGGAAAAGATAGCCTCTGGCTCATCGACTACTCCATACCAAGAGACAACCTTTTTCAGTGATACCAATGATTTTATTCAAGATGTGCCAGAGTGGCAGCATTGTGAAAACAGTAAAGATACTAAAGATACTCTATCTTTGCCAGTTAAATTCAATCAGGAAAACTGTGCGAATATCTCAAACATCGGCAAACTGACCAATTGTGAAGTGACACCGGTCCGACGCAAAAGAAGGATATCCTTGGAAGAAAGATCTAAGACCATTGACAACACAAAAATTACAGGTAGTCCGACGATATTATAATATCGCAAAAACCCAAAGTAGTATAGAACAATAATTTATGCCCGCAAGTAACCTGTCAACTTACAAAGTTTTTAACTGTTTTTCCCCGGCAGATTTCTTTGTGAAAAAAAGAAGATCGTTTGAGATGAAGAGTTGCACTTCAACTGCCACAAGCACATTTTTCAGTGAACATAGCCAAAGCAAGAGAATCCGGTGAAGTTGTAAAGATCGGAACACGGCATAAACGAAATGACGAAAGACTTGCAGACTGATTCAACGACCTGAAGTTCCTGCCATCACGTCAATAAAAAATTGTGTAGTCTATTGAATATTATTTTTTGGTTTATTTTAGTTGTTATTTTTTTGTAGTTACTTTTTATTTATTTTATTTATTTATTTTGTTATTTAATATATTCCGCATAAAGTTGTATTACTTTTCCCCCACACTTGGTTGACACAATTAAATTTTTGACAAATTTTTGTTTTTCCTTTGAAACTAATAAATACAACTTTATTTGACCTGTATTTTGCCTCGCACTAAGATTTTGTAGCATTATCTTGGTCATGTTGATGGCTGGGGACGGAACCTAGTAGTGCGTTGATGACAAAGTTTTGCCCACACAAGGGATTTGGCAATTAGGCTACATTGAAACAAGTCAGTCTCAGAGGGAAAGAGCTTTTCCACTGTAATTAAAAAAGGTCCAACTGTTACTAATTTCCCCTTGATATGACATTTAGAAGCTGCTATGAATACTAAATAATAGCAAAGAAGGACAATGCTTGCAAACACCAGCCTTTACATAATTGTTCGAAAAGCTTTGCTTTATATATATACATATACATATTAGAATGCACACCTGAAGTTGCAATAGGGCTTATTCGCAAGTGATGTGCGTGACGACAAGGCCGAATATTTAATAATCGTGTGGTAGGCTTCAGGCACCTCCTTTTTATTTTCAATGATTATTCAGTTTAGTTAGAAAACTTTTCTCTTCATCGCAAATTAAAGGTTGTCATTACAAGCAAGCTCAATAGATCATTTGAAATTCTTTAACATGCATACATCCCAACTTTGCCAAACTATACAATCACTTCACCAAATCTCCATATTTACAAAGAGGCTTTACGCGCGCTTTTCAAGATACGTAAACTTAAAACTCTTACGAGGCCATCTGGTACGAGGTCTTGCTGCAGGGGACAAAGGCAAAGGAGGGGAGAGTGTGCCGACCATTTCACCTGTAAACAATGCTTTGTCGCTAATTGAAGATTTTTAGACCGCCCATGTCTTTCCTTCTTTTCATGTTTTAACGCAACATCAAAGTGCTGTTGATTGACCTGTGTCCAGGCCGTGACCGAATTACTATGCAAATCTTCAGAAAAAAAGATCCGCTTATTTTCACAAATATGACGGGAGAAAACAAGTAAACTCACAGCATAATGGCCTTTTAGATGTAGCTAGTACATACATAGATGTATTAACAATCCCTATGTTGCATTAAGAGCATACATACTGAGCGTCTGAGAGCCCTAGCCTGGATTACATTTGAGGTAAAAGGAAAATTTGTTTTTGTGGACCATATAACTCTTAGTCTACTATATGTAAATAGTGGCACATGTCTTTTGACATTACTGTCACATGCCTATGTGTATTTAGGCACTATGTTCGAGAACAAACTTTAATTGTCCCAATAACACCCAACACTACAATCATTATTCTGTCCATGCCAAGAATATCTCGTTAACCATTGACAAAATCTGAATCAAAATTGTCCCATGGGCCCACAGTTCTCCTTTCTACCTCAGCAGTTTAAGTCCCATTGATGATGTTGAAGATCGTCCAGCTACACACAGCCAGCTGTCCGGTTGATGATCAACATGCTGGTCTGTATCGGATTGTCAGGTTTAGGTAGCAACTCATTCTGTCAGACAATCATAGAAGTATTAGTTACCCCTCCCCCTGCTTATAAACGTACTGATGGGACTTGCATATATGAAATAAAATAGAAAAGGTTTTAGTTCTATTGCCTCGTTATCCACTTCACCCACGTTGAACCACTTCCATCTGTAATGTCAACCAAACCTACTAATGATTAAAAACTGGAGCAGATGTAAAAAAAAATCATAATAATGAAAAAAAGATCAAACATCAACCCACTAACTAAAACCCCTTAGGCGCATGCAATATTTGGCTCCATACCCCCTAGGAACACACATTGTCTCTCACTCCCCTCGCTCCCTTGACCACCTATAAACCAGCACAAAGGGCTGCCGACCACACTTAGACACACTTTAGGAGGAGGGCGAGCCCATTGTAGTCGTCAGGGAGGCAGAAGGCAGGGTCCAGATGGTCACTCGGTCTTTTATCTGGGCTGACCACTACTGTGGAGGAATGTATGGAGCCCTGGACACCCCATGGATGGCTATAGGGGTGAGGTCACCATCTGCTACCCAGGGGTCACCTGGCTATTGGCCATATCACTGGCCCTCAGTGGTTGTAAGTGTGTATGTGTGTGTGTGTTTCTTTGCTTGTGTGTATTGTAAGCTGTGCCACTAGCCTCGAGAAGTGTGTTTGTCTCTCTGTTTGCCTGTGGTATTGTGTATGACCTTTGGGAGAACCACTTAAACATAGCTCAAAGTGACTTGTGAAATAAAACAACATGGTAACCTTCACGAAAAATTCCTTTATTGGTTTTGAACCGTCACAGTTATTTATATAAAAGATACATAAAATCAGTTGATTGCTTTATGCGTTTTACACCATTTGGCTTATCATACCCGCATCCAAACAATACACTGGATATTAAATTTGGAAGACAATAAGGCACATGCATTTTGATTCGGTTGATTGTGTAATTTTGCATTTCATTTTGTGACTAAATACATCATTTGATGTACTCTGATTGAAGCAAATTAACAAACAACATAGGCCACTCAACAACACATTACAATTGCTTCAAGACTAGGCTGTCTGAATACTGCAACGCCTAACTTCACACGTTTCTCCAATATTTGTCTCCCTGAAACAGCTAAACATAGGTTTCCTGATCATGGGTGCAATGAAAATCTATATTGACTCAATAACCTCAGAGGAAACCGCATGTAAAGAACAAAAGTGAAAAAAAAAGCTGAGCACTGTTTACCCAAGCTTGTTTCCAAACGTGTCAATGCCTTTTCTTACTGGTAATAGTCTTCGATCGATCTGACGGTACATAAAGTGAGATGAACGAGGAGCAGGGAAGGGGTGAAAAAAGCTGAGCGCCCCTTGATCCTCCTCAGGGACTCTCTTCCTCACTGAGACCGGGGTCCAGGGGAGGACGGGGAACGTTGTTGGTGGAGGATGAAGAGGAGGAGGAGGAGGTGGAGGCAGAGAGCTGTTCGTAGCTGGGTAGGCTGTCCTGACTGGGGACACTGGGACTTGATCCTCCACCCGGGGGTGTCTCCCTGACTTCTCCCCCCGCTACCGGTGCTCCATTCACAGCCCCCTGACTCAGCAAGCTGACCAATGACTCGGCTATGCGGTTCAATGTCTGGTCCATTTGGGTGATCTGGGTACATGAAGAGGTGACCCAGTATATGGAAATTAATAAATATGTCTCAGCTATAATGCCTTATGGTATTTCACATCAGCAATGTTTATAAGGAGTTTTTTTTTTTTATAGTACAGTATTTGGGTATATTTGTGGGACAGTTATTTAAAGATATATTAACAACATATTTCAGATATATTTTAGATATATTTATTTGTAAATACTGTATATATATATATATATATATATATATAATGCAAAATACAAATTGTTATTGTGGATTAATGTTCTAAAAACATAACACTGGGGTTGTGGACAATCAGATTGTTCATACGAAGTTAGATTGAAAACTAAAACAAAACAAACTTCAGAGGTCGTTTGTTGTGGTTATACATTTGCTTTGGGGTTCCTTTAAGGAGTGGCTAATTGAGTGAAGAGGGACAAGTTTAAGATCAAACTGTTTCGCTGAGGCTTTGCCTGATTGGCCCTTCATGCAATTTCCTGATTGCTTCATGAGAAGCCATGGATCATTGTGGAACTGCTTCTCTAAGGTCATTGCACAATTTCAAGATAACCTCATTTGTAAAACGTGATCCCTAGGTATTTGCGTTGGTGTAGCGAGTTAGGGTGGCGTATTGCTGCGTAATACCTTGTCCTCCATCCTGTTAAGTCGTGATCCAATAGTGTTGGTGCCTTTATCTTTGGTTCGCTCTGCAGAAACAAAGACGATGTTGAAGTCAAAGGTAAAAGATTCATGAGATAGGAGTAAGAGTGAGATCAGATGAATAGCTATATTAATTATCACATGTTTCTATATGACAGACACAGTTCAATCCTCTACCTGAGCTTGTTTGGAACAGAGTCAGCTTTCCCAACGATTGGTCCAGTCTAGGAGAAGCATCATTTGCAATAACATTTTCTGTATTACACCAAAATAAATGTGAATTTACAGAGATATGTTTTTCAGACAGAATTAAGTGGGCAGTTCACCTTCTCTGCAGCTCCTTGATGCGGACCATGAGGTTCAGGTGTCCTTGGGAATACTGCTCAATTACATCCCGAACATCATAGGGTTTACGGGCTTGCTGTACAAAGTTGAACAAAGTTCAATTACTTTCAAGCATGCGGACAATGTATCTTAATCTTCCACTGTAATTTTCAAATAACAATACTGTAGTTTTTTTGTCCGGATTTGAATTGGCTCTACTGGTACTTTATTTGCTCATGATAGTGAGTATTGTCTATAAAATCAACAAATATTGTTAGTTAGTTTGACTTTGATTCTGTTCAGTCTCATCGGAGACAATACTTTGTCAGGCTTTGACTTTAATATGAAGTCATTTACATGTCAGCTCAAACACTACCTTGAGCAATAGCGGGATCTGGAATTGTCTAATACAATTAATTGGTTGAAAAACAACAAATAGTTGCTAATAGCATTTCTTGATCTATGATATCTGATATTTTTCCAGCTTAAAATCCTATGACATTTACCACATTTTGGAGTGAACATAAAATCCAATCTGACGTACCTGAAATTTCTTCTGAGCGACTAGGTAGCGCATCCGCTGAACCACTCGAATAGCTCGTCTGTGTGAGTCTGTGAACCTGGGGCAGACCGATGAACGTGAGTGACGTTGAGCATTTTAAACCCATACAACCCAGAGGCGCTGAGATATTTGACAGGACACAGACACTTCTAGGTGCTGTGCACTTGGATGTACATTCACCGGTGAATGATCACCTTCATTTGCTCCGACGGTAATCTATTAATCATCGATTCTTTTATGAAACAAAGCGCATGAATGCAAAAACAAGGATAAAAAATAAAATAAAAAAAAACTTGCGGTAAAGCCACTTAAATTGGGTTTTAGTTGCCTGACTAAGAACAAAAGGGCCCTGAGCGGTTGTGGTTTAGGCTGGTATTTAGTGTCTATTAGTGAGAAGCTGTGCCTTGTCGAGCCTCATTACCCTGGGAGAGCACTGAGGGAGCCCGGGGAGAAGAACTACTGGCTGGGAAAGGAGAGAGGAGTAAGAGATGAACAGTGCCACGAGGCAACCGAGCAACGCAGCGTCAAGGTTACGGTAAATCTTACCAAGCTTCCTGACAACACCAGTCACTCAAGCAGTGTGTCAAAGTGAAAGGGCAGTGAGTGCATTGTGTTAATAAGGCCATACTCTACTCATTCAACTCACTTAAAACCAAAACACATCCTTCAAAGTATCGACGCAATGTCTAAACAATGAAATATGGGCTTATACCGATGATTTGGTGTATTTTTCGGATCATTTGAAAATGTTGAACCTTTACCCGTATATTCATAAACATTTTATATACGCTTTCAATAAAGCTTTTCCATGTAAGCCTTGGGAATCACCTTATCATCTGTCCCACAAAGACACACTGCCCGGATGTTTTGAGTTCTTCTTGCTCCAAACTTTTCCTTTCACGTCACGTGGTAAAGCGGAGGGTGAAATGGCTCGTACAAGTAAAGTGTGCGTGCGTGTGTCTAGGCCGTACGTATGTAAGTGGCTGGCTGTCTGTTTGTTGGCGACAACAACATGGCAGGCACACCCACAGAGATGAAAGCCAGAGGATGTGTGACAGGATGGCCCCATCATGTCATTAAAGTTGTCAGCTCCCCGGCCAAGCAAAACAGACAAACAACAAAAAGCCCTTCCTCGGTGTGGAACTAAAAGCTGCAACACTCTGTCTGTCACTCCGGGGGAATTCACACTGCAGGCTAGAGCATTTTAGCACTTTTTAAACTTCAAGACAGCCCATCGGTCTAGGGTAATATTTTACAGTCATATTTACAAAGAAAAATAAAATATAAATTGTGACAAATGACTTCCATTTATTCCCCGATCGCCCTTTGTGCGACCCTTCACCCACTAGAAAGAGCTCTGCCACGCCTGCTAAGATTTTAAGTCATGGCGAGCCCACGACCTCACAGGCACTGCTGTGAGTATAGGACTGTCAAAAGAATTCTCCATGTCAGACCTACAGTGAGACGTGGCTGACGGGCGCCAGATGGCTCTCTCTTTCTGCCTCCAGCTCTGGGTCGTCGGTGAAGCTGCTGTTCCTCTGGAGGGTGCGAGCAAAACGAACCTCCAAAAGCCCCGGGTTACGCTTCACTGCAACGCCAAACAAACAAAACGATCAATACGTACACAGACAGACTTGAACATGTCGATACAACAACAGACCCAGGTGTTAGAAGACCACCATGTGCAGTGAATATGCCACCCACCCTGGAGGAAAACTCTCTCACAAACACTTAGCATATGCACCCAGCATCTGCTTTACCCTCAGCTAATGTTCAGTATATAAATAAACAAACACTAATTGCTGCGCTACAACATGGCGTCGCGTCATTATTTTGAATTAAACCCGACAGTTACCTGGGGCTGGGGAGAAATTGAGGGAAGACATGGAAGGCCAGGACTGCTGGTGTTCTGAAACATACGAAGGACAAACCAGTAAAGATCCACTGTTGCTGCAGAGGTCGTTCTATAATGGAGTGTGAAGCAGGACATGGTCAACAGGCACAGTTCAGCCGAGCTCAGGCTAGTTAGGCAATGTAGAGAAAGAAATGCTGGTGGGGACGTTATTGGGGTCATGTGACCAACACTTAAACAATGTGAAGTCAATAATCGAGTGCAAATGAAAACTGGCATGTGAAACAACAGATAGGAACAATGACAGATATTGGAAAAAAGGATGACATGTATTAACAGTAATGAATATTGGACAAGAGGACAGTGCACTGAGAAGCCAGAGAGAGGTAGCAAGAACTGTGATTGGACAATGGGGCAGCAACACGGGCTGTCATTAAACAAGAGGGTGTGTGCAGGAAGTGGACACTAACAGCAGCTCACCACAATTTCCCAGCGGTTGTTTTCCCTCTAAGAGGAAACAGAAAAGTACAAGACGATATCGAACATAGGCATAACGTAACAATGTCAAAAAGAAATCAATGCTAATATCGATGAAGGATTGTAATCAACCATAAGAATGAAAACTATGAAGAGATGTATAGTTGGCTTGCATGCACACAAATAAAAGGGAAGGCAAATTAATGTCCTTGACCAAGGATCACATTCAGTTTTAAACGATAAAACCACAACCCATCTGACCCGGTGGCGTTTGGTTTCCGTACCTGTGCCCACGGTGCTGTAGACGTCGGAGCTCTGCTCCCTGCCACTGAAAAAAACAGAGTCGTAGGTGATACTGGGAATGGTGGGGGAACCTGCAACGCTGTCCTTCTCAATGCTCTTCAACTTCCGTCTTATGTTTACCTATGATTGAGAGATAACAACGACCCATTTCAAGTATTAAAGTAATTTCTATATCCCAAGTAATTTCAATTTTTTACATTGGGAATATACAGTACATTCATAATGGAAAGTCTTCCAATAAGAAAGATATCATGAAATAAGGTAAAAACAAGTATTTCCAACACGTGCTAGTAAATGTTTAAGAGGACAGCATGAATTTACATTACATTGATTTGTTCAAAGCTATACATAAAACAAATGTCACTCAGTTCATTTCAACATCTTTCTAGTCTAGGCTTTAAGTCACATAGTCCAGTCAGACAACAGCTTGAGCAATCAGGCACAATTATTTCACCTATAAAGGTAGTGTGGTAAATGGTGAGGAAATTGCTGACCATTTTCTTTGGCTTAGGGCTGGACACGGAAGAGTTGAGAATAGCCTGCCTCTTCCTTAGAAAGATCTTGAATGTGGCAGAGTCAGGGTTTTCTAATGCAAAACACCGCCACAAAGTCTGAGAGATATAACAAAATGGAGAAAAGTGACTGATTCATTTCCAGGGAGTCAAATATATATATATATTTATAGTGCAAAGATGTAAAAACAAGTAAGCTGTAAACAAACAGTCACAAATTGCTCTAACTCGTGTAATGAACAAAAGACACAGGATGACAAAAGGAGCTCGCTCGTGAGGAGGCAGGGAGATAGTGGGAGTGAGTGCAAAGAGCTGTGTACCTGGATGAGAATGGCAGCAGCAGGGATCTGTCTGTTGAAGTGTTTCTGTCTCTGCTTCTGCTGGACCTTGAGAGCAAAGCCAGAACCTAGGATTCCCTGGAACAAACCGGGAGCTTTAAACGTTGATGGGATCCTCATTCCTTTTTACCGATACCCAAATAACTTCAGATTCATTTCCAGGGAGTCAAGCACCATAAAGTCTGTATGTTCTAACACAACAAGACATCCAAAATAATATAAGAACTACTCTATATATTCTTAAATAAATGTTAATTATATTTACGAAAGAGCATGCAACATTATTAGGGGTTGCTATGCTTGATTGGCTCATACTTACAGCTGGCAGGGCAAAGAAGGAGATTGCAAAAACTGAGAAACAGGATGCTATTGTTTTGCCAATCCAAGTCTGAGGCACTTTATCTCCGTAGCCTATTGTGGTGACTGTCACCTTTGAAACAGCATTGAACACAGATTAATTAGGCTCATCAGTATAAAGTCACATACTCATTTACAGAATCACAGAATACATGAGTGTGCACATACACACACATTAACACACAGATTAATATGGAAATGCATGCACATGCATGCACGCACACACGCAGACACACACACATACACACAGACACACACACACACACATGCATATACAGACCCATAGACACAAACATACACACACACACACACACACACACACACACACACACACAAACACACACACACACACGCATTCTTACCACACCCCACCAAAGGGCATCGGCATAGCTGCCAAACTCAGTGACCCCGCTGCTGTCCAATGCATCCTTTTCAGCCAGGTAAACAAAGTAGGAGGAGAAGATCAGCCCCAGAAAACCAATGTACAGGGTAGTAATCAGCTCCTGCAGAGGGAAAAAAAACATGTACATAAACGTACCCATGCACAAACACAAACTCACACATGCAGACAGGCCCGCACACCGTGATACGATCGATACATTTAGCATACGTCTCGTCTCGGGTGTTTACGAACAGATCATCAAAAGCCTCAGCTGTAATCTACTTTAGTGCCTCTACCTGCCGATGGATGAATACCACGGAGCCGAGCAGGCGCCAGGTCCCCCCCTGACGATCCACGTGCAGCATCCGCAAGATCTGCAGGAAACGAATGCCTCTGCGAAACACACGCACGCACACACACACACACACACACACACACACACACACACACACACACCCACACACACACACACACACCAACCACACAAACACACCCAAACACACAAACACACACACAACACACACACCACACACACACAAACACACACCACACACACACACACACTCACACCAAACACACACACCACGCACACACAAACACACACACACCACACACACCGGCACACCACACACACAAACACACACAAACACCAGACACACACACCACTAACACACAAACACACA
>JAVQJS010159079.1:0-16021 GCA_036024795.1 Galaxias rostratus
CACACACACACACACGCACACACACACACGCACACACACACACACACACACACACACACACACACACACACACACACACATATGAGGTGTGAAACGTGCCATCCCCCCCACACACACACACAAACTGAAACATAAGAACACACAAAGAGACAGGAATGCCTTTAGTAATTGTATGGTTCTTGTAAGACTTGCAGACAGACCATAGTTTTGAGGACAGAAGCCACTCCTTTGTCATGGATAAGTATTTAATAAAATGTGTGTAATGGCCCCCAAATGATTTGGACATGCCAGCAGACTCTACACAACAAGACGTTTAAAGGCTTACATTTTGATTAGCACCAATAAAAACCTAAAAGCAAAATTAAATAAATTGGTAAAAATTGTTTTGTTTGAATTATTCAGTTATTTTGTCGACATCTTCAAATGCCATGGAATTGATATCCAAATGTTGTTGAGTATCGTTTGCTTAGAAATCATGTAAGACCTACTGTTCCTCTCTCATTAGACACTTCACACGGTCAGACCTTAAAGTGCAAGCCCAAATTTTTGCACACCATTGCCTTTCAGTCTGTTTTACTCGGTTCTCCATGTTCTCCAAATCCTTAACCATTCTTAATAGATTATTTTATATATATAATATGTATATATTATTTTATGTATATATTTATATATACATAAGCTTTTGTCTCATAAAAAAAAATCCTGTCACCCATCATAATGTCCCTCTAACATTATATTGATGTTTGCATTCATGGGAATATTTTAAGCAATCTAGCTTCCTGTTTAATCTGTGTTGTCTTTCTGTATTTGCCACACATTGTCTGCCTTCATTTGAGCCACTCCTAGATGCAACTCACCAGCATCCTTTCTACCAGTAAAGATCCGCTTGCAACCTGTTCCCTAGAAACGCCACAAGGAAGTCAATGGTCGCTCTCTTACCCCTTTTTTAAACCCACATCCTGTCCTAATGCCGGGTTGTACTGGTTTTTACATGACACAGGTATGGTGTACTTAGAGGGAAGGGCTTGGACTGGAAGATTCATATCAGTTATATTACACACATTTTTATATCCTTTATCTTTCTATCATTATTATCAGCAATGAGGCGTTTGTTTTTGGTTCATCTTCATTATGTCTGGTCACTTAGGATAGCAGTGTGAATGAAAATGGTATACAATTGAACCTGAGCACAATAGGATAACTATTCCAATACTTCTCATCCTATATAGTTATGTATGTTATTCATCCAACAAATATTCAGACTTTTTCCTGTGCAAGGCTGGAGTTTGTCTGAGGCTGCTCAGGGCAAGCGTCCCTCCAGTAAACGAGCGTTGAAGCCTCCTACACTTTGAAAAGCAGAAAATTACATAATAGGGAGATCTTAATTTAATTGCTGCCATCAAACCCAAAATGCCAGAATAGAACGGGAAGTATAATTTCTCTCTTACAACAGCTAAGGCAGTACGCCAAAGAAGGTTTCCCTGATGATTTGCAGTTCTCGGCGGCGGTGTGCTGATAAGCACGTCCAAAACATGATTAGAGAGACGGAGAGAGAGCGAGAGCAGAGTGCATAAGAAGGGACCATGCCAAAGGGGGTGCTTCTCTCAGCAGGCCATATTTCAGTACCTCTGGAGACTCTGCACACACAAACGCCCCACTCAGACATCCCCCAAAGCACGCAGTCACTCACAGGATTCAAATGCAAGCACACACACATTTGGGAAAGCCTCTGCAAATAGAATTAGAAACACACCTAGCACAGGGGATTGTATTTTTGTATTCCCTTTACACCGTGCATCTTAGTTTCCGTTAACAGCAAAACTGGTGCTAGATTGTTTCATTAATAAAGGTTTAGGTGGTACGTACAGCACTTGTAAGGATTGTGTCCTTTACCCTAACTGAGATCAATCAGACTCAGCTCCCTAGTGATTCTTCCTGTAGTTTCCATTTTACAGCTCAGTGGACAATCGTATGGTACATTCCATTACTAACACACCAAATGTATCCGTCATTTAGGTCAGTCAGTAGACGGGAAATATAAGGGAACGCTCCACCAAAAAAGTAATTTCAATTATGATTTTAATAACTTGTCGTAACTTATTCGTAGTCATATCTTAGGGATATGTTTTTTTCCTTTTCTCTATGTTAAGTTAATAGTATGTGAAGAATGCTGTGGTGTGAATGGCTGTCATCACAGATCACACATCCCACATGTAACCGAGCTTCTCGAAACAATTACTCTAAAACAAACACTGTTTGTTCTCCCTCAAACAATTTACCAATACTTTCTCTTCTCTCCTTTGCTGTTCTCTTTTCTTGTCTTTAGCTTTTCTACATTGGTCTGTTTTTGTTTCAGGTTTTTTTTTCTCTCGAAAGCCTAGCTGTTCTCCCTGCTCCGGGGGGTCTCTCCTGAAGGGAGAGCTTAGTTTATTTCTCCTTTGTCCTCTTCCCCTTTCTTTATGTTGTTGCACTGGCAATGGACACAGGGGGGTTAACACATTCCTTCCTGGTGTTATTTCAGTGTCACTCTGTGTCTTGAGTGGAAGTAACTCTATGTGTTATGCCTTGATGCCAAGTGTACCATGCCAAAAAGGCTCACTCCCCTCCAGTGGACTAATAGCATGTGGGAAATGTTCCTGCTAATCCCTATTATCTCATACCAAATATTTGCTGTCACCACTGCACAATTGTTGCACTGCCTCTAACTGAATCCATCCCTCACACTGATAAAGACAGGTAGAACCCCCTGCATTTTTTGCATCTTGCATGTAGAATCATGTTGAGCTTTGATGACACAGTTTGGCTAACGTGGGTCGGTCAAACCTGTTGGCCTCATAGAAATCATAGACCTATTGTTCTTGTACACCACATAAATCCATCTCCATGTACTCAGATGGGTGATGCGTTTACTTTTCAAGGGAGATGTTGTGCTTTTATTGGACAGTGAGGAGGCAGTAAAACACAGTTGGTAAAGGATTGTGTGGTGTGCTAACGGCTGCTCTGAGGATTGCAGAGTTTTCATTTGAGATGCTCATCCGCGGGAAGATAAGTCAAACCCCTCATAAAGTCAGTGTGGGTCCACATACACTCTGTCCATGTGAATGATGTTACACAAAGCCTTGTTTAATATAAAGACACAATGTTATTATTAAAACAGGCTCATTCCAAACCTCTGTGGAGATTTGTTTTTATTTCTGTGAGGATGTTCTCTTGCAACTCCATAACGAAAAAAAAAGGCAATTTTGTCTTTTCTTTTTTCATTTGAATTGAGCACAATAACAGCTTTTGTGCAACTACAGTTACTATTTATCATTTTAAATTTGATAAAGAAAGTCACATACAAAGCTTCCTTTCCCCTGAACACGTGTGCAATGCAAAACTATCTACAATACTATAAAACCTTCACAGTATATAATCAAACCGTTTGTTTGTGTGTGTGAAAGCACAAGCATGTATGCACTTAATGTGGATTTAGGTTTAATGTTAGCCATTGTTATGGATCTATATTCCCAACATGTGCCAACATGTTCCAGGTAATTTTTTGGTGCGTTTTAACCACTCTGTGACTCATAGACGGTGCTTTGCCAGTAGACCTCAAATCTTGCTTCCTTATCAGCTGTGTTGTCTAAATATTAAACAGGCGGCTGACCCACGGGATATTCCTCTCTTCCTCTCGTATGACACTCAGTCATTCCTCTGCTGACATAAAAAGGCTGGTCAACCCCATGCAGATGTGTCAGTGCTAAAAATAAACAAATATACGTGTCATGCACGTGTCATTATCCCTGACCTACCATGACCATGCATGATCTCATCTACAAATACAGCCTGGAAAAAGCGAACAGCAACAGAAAGTGTCGGAAAGCACTACATGACTAGAATCAGGGAAAGTTAGATCCTTTTAGGGGGGTTCGTTTTAAAAAAAAATTGTCCCACAGTCTGAAAAGCAACAATGTCACTAATGTCACATCTCTGTTTTTTGTCTTTAATTACCCTTATCTTTCCCGCTCTCAAGTTTAAATAGATTTTTTATTTACCCCCCCCCCCCCTTCTGCTTATCCTAGTCTTGCCATCTGCACAGGCCCTCGGGGAAGTTACTCTCTCACCTACACACTCAGTCGCCTTGCCTCACCAAACAGGCGGGTTTGGCAGGCCTTGTGTTATTGTGCTCTGTGGCTTGGAGGAACAAAATTAATGCATATAAATTACCTGCATCTCTGGCAGCTCTTCTATTTGTCTGTGGGGCAGTTAACCCGCCAACAACCAACAGACTGTCATCTACCGACAAGGAACTATCATGGAATTTGTGAGTCACCAGGGATTTGTTAAGGGATACAATACTTAGCATATGATATTGTTTTTAAATGATAGGTGGAACTTTTGATTTAAAGTCAATTATGGAATGAGTTAATTATGGCCCCGCCTGGTCTAACATGATTAATTGGACATCATGCACACTCAACGCAGCACTGTTGCAGCAGCAACACTCCTCAAAATTGTCCCTAGGGAAAATGTGTCACACTATGTGTCATCTACCCTCTCTGTGGCAAAGTGCAGGTTGGGATTGTTATTCTTAAAGACCTGCACTCTGTGTTTACTACAAGCTTGGGTGACATGTGGGATCACTGCATATTTCTTGCTGTGGCTAGTTTTGATTGCAAAGAGAGATCATGTTAGAAAATGAACGTTTTAACCAGAGAGAACAACAATGTAGAAAGAAAACAACAAATTTCAGAGCAATAGTTACAACAAAAAGCCAGCAAGTACAAGCTGGGCATTGTGAGAAAAGGGGAAAAGAGTAACACACACGTAGGAAAGTTCCAATGCAGCGCAAAGTTTCCTGGGGGTCTACTCCACCTCACGAACACGCACATCAACACTAACGTAAGGCTGATGTCAGCTGGTCCGGTGGACGAGTTAACCACACCAGCGTTGCTCCCAGGGAGCTCTCGGGCCTCCTTGGCCCCCGGCCTGCATGTTTAAAGCAGCTGTGGGCCAACTAAGATACTTCAAACCCCCTATGGAAGAAACAACCTCCCTTCCCTCTTGCCCCTTTGCCCTGTCCCCAGTCCCACCCCCAAAACCAAGTTATTTATGAGCCCTGGCCCGCCTGGATCTTCATTGAAAAGCATTAGTGGGTTAAGATGAATTTGGATACAGCTATCTACTTCTCCAACATGGTTCTCCCTGCAGAGAGCATTTCAAACTACTGGAAGTCCTTATGACAAGCAACATTACAAGCAGGAGAGCAAGTGTGAGGGGAAAATATATAGAAAACAAGAAACAAACTGAAGACAAAAAAGTCCTCCAAGGGAAATAAAGCCAATGCATTTCTCCTCTGGATCTGTAACCCATTAGGAACTCCAAACTCCCTTCTCATCGCTGGCCTATTGTACTGGGTTAGGCCCAAGTTCTCAGTGAGTCTCTCTCTCTCCTTCTGAGCTCTCACACAGTCAAATGCCCCTGCAGAGCAGGCATCTAGGCCTCCACAGCGGACTGGAGCCGCGGCCAACAGGATATAGGTTAACATAGGGGAAAGAAAAAGAGACAGGCAGGGAGAAAAGTATAATGGCCAGGCAAAACAGAAGATATAGGAGGAACCAAAGACAGAAAGAAGAAAGGTCATTACAGGTCATTAGCGTTTGGCCAACAGTGTCCCTCTGCGGAAATTAATTTTCTCCTTCTCGGTAGTGGATCTTCAGTTTGACACCAGTGGGGTCTCACACTGCCCAATAGAAAACACATGTTAGGGCGCCGTGCCCACTCTGCTTGTCTCCCACCGAGGGGGCCTTCACACAGTCATCTCCAAAGATCTGAGGAGTAAAGTAGAGAAAAGGGAGGTGCTATAAACTGATCACCACACCAACACACTTTTTTTTGTAAAATAGAGCAGTGACCGTCTGTAGTCCAATTCCAGCCTTTCCATGGGGGGGTCCAGGAGTCATCTTTGTTAATGTCCATTTTTTTTGTTACACTCTCCTGTGAAAAATTTGCTTAACGACAAAGCTTACATCATGCTACATACACAAATACAACAAGTGGCACCTTTTGAATTAAGTAAATGACTTTCACAACAACCTCCGCCACTCAAGTGAGATTTTGACTTTGTTTCCAGTTTCAGAACTAATTGAATTAAAGTGTGATTTTTGTTTCCTTTTGTTTTCACACCCGTTTACCACATCATATATCTTCATGACTTCAAATGCATATGGTTTGATAAGGCTGGTATCACGCACAGCCAACTTTACTAAGCGCATTAAAGTCTTGAAGGGAAACTTTGAGGAGGATTAGGGAAGCAGTACAGTACGATACAACTAATGATGTAACTGTTCAGTGAATTTGTGACTGTGTCTAGGACTGATCAGGTGCCAATAGCCATTTGGGTGCAGAGCCTATCAGAGTAATATAATCATTACTGTCATCGAGTGACAGCGTAACATGCAATCTACCTCACCACACGAAAGGCATACATGCATGCACATACATACATATACACATCCTGTACATACATACATATATACGTATATACATACAAGCATACATACATACATACATACATACATACATACATACATACATACATACATACATATATACATACATACATACATGCATACATACATGCATAATGAACTTAGATAACTAAGATCTGTCAAATCTTGAGTATGCATGCCGTTTTTTTGTTGTACTGTTGGTCAACAACTTCGGTACTGTATATCCAGTAAATAGAAGCCAGGTTTTTGCAGAACTACCTTACCACAAACATCCATAACAAAGAGACAGTTTTTACCCCACCGGGTTTCAAAATCACACAGACTATGTCAACACGATGCAATTTCAAAATTTGGAGGGCAGTTGTCCTCTGGTTTTAGTGTTGCAAATGAGAGTATCCTTTACACATTGAAACGACTCGACTTAAACCTTTTCTCATGTAAGAACAGCCAGAGACATGAAAATCCATTAAAAAAACTCATAGAGGTCAGGGTTCCTAAGCCAACAATTGAATCTTTTAATGTTTCACATGCAAAGCCATTCTGGATCACAATGATAGTGGTTTTGAAAGCAAAACATTTGTTTCACTTTATAAACCTTTGTTGATTGAACTAGCCAACTTAATTTATAATGGCCTGGAAAAAATCTTAAAATCTCAAAAATCAACTAAACGTTTTCAGATCAGTTTGATGATGAACCAAATGGAACTAATCTATGCACTTTCATTGCTAGTGTTCTAAAATCAGGACTGACATTTCATATGGTATTCACATTTCTGGCTCTTCTTTTGTCTTTTTACCTGGCGTGCCCTGAGTTCCCAGCCCAGTAAACTCCCCCTCAAATTCCCAAAGCACCTTCTTTGAGGCAGAAAACGGGTTTCCACTCTTATTGTATTATACAGCAGATGAAGCCATAGTTGAGTAGGTATTGAAAATAAGTCAGTTGAGTGAAAGCCATCGATCTAGAACTGTGCTCTTGCGGTTGGCCGGCCAGCTTGGCCTTGACAAGCCACAATGATTTAATCATATTTATTTGTATGTTTTTAACTCAAAGCAGAAGGCCCATTGGCTTTAGCCTGAGAAAAGGTTAAAATAGATGTAGGTTTAAAATGCAATATGATGGACCATAGTAAACTTAGATCTGCATAGCCTCTCTGGCTTTGTTGACTCTGCAAGCCTTTGACCCCTTTGTAGGGAAAGGACAATTGCTGGCTACCCTACAACGGGCAATTTAGGCAGTAGTAGCGGGAAGATTCCACCCTAGCAGTGAAGTGACAACAAGAGAGAGAGAGAGAGGTACAACAGATGCCATTTTGCAAGGATGCCGTGACACTGTATTGCTTAGACTCAAATATTTTCTACAGTGGAAGCATATGGGAACCAAACGTATGTGTTGAAAGTGGAAATCATATTATGAACAAGAATTTTTGTATTTTATTTCATGAATTCATCTTCAACCTGTTTTCCGAACCTGTGTTCTATCTTTGTGGAGGTGGACCCCTCATGCTCCTTTGGAATCCTCTGTTACCTCTCACTGGTTTCCAACCACACCTTTAATTAAAATGTAGTGCCAACAATGTAAGATAATCATCTGTCATGTTACTTTGACAGGGTAATTACTAAGAAATGTTGTTAGGCCTGGCATTAGTGTACTAATAAGATTTCATCTCAATTACTGAAATGAAAGCCAAATGGTTTGTTAGGCAATGGCTCTGTTTTGTCTGGGCTTTTGTGGAGTATGAACTACTTTTGTTTTCACTTGTTGATGGTTGCTCATCCATTGAAGTCCCTCTGCATGCAACCAAGTATTCTTGTCATCAAGCAGGACAATATAACCAATTACTCTATAAGTGAGAATATAATCAACACATGTCCGTTAATTGATCTTAATCAGATATCAATCTTGACTTTGAAGGGGCCTTATTATTGCAACGTAAAATCTGATAAATGGACTTCAAAGAGCCCCCCCCCCCCCCAGACACACACACACTTACACCCATAAACACATGTATACACACTTACACAGGTTTCTATTTTTAGTACTGTAGCTGCAGATTACAAGCATTCTTAATTATACTGAACAGTAGTTGCTACATCATGATCATGTCCATACACTCACGGATTAACAGGAAAGCATGGCCTGCCCTGAAAGAAAACATTTTAAAAATCTGAAAGTAACTTGGTTCTGTCTAATCTTCCTTTAGCCAGCAACCCTGGTGGAACACATTAGCCTCAGATTAGTAATTTACAAGTGAACTTTTACCTGCTAAATAAACGTGTCAGCCTGCTGGCTACTGGAAGGAAGGATTGAAACAAACGTTCAGTTCCAAGCTCCTAGCTGGTGCACTATGCTATCAAGCTAGTGTCACTCAGGGTTGAGTGGCCTCTGTGAAGTACTTGCATTTGGGCTAAAAAATAACTCTGGTGTCTCCAAACGTCTGAATGAGTGGTAAGATTTCAACAATTTTAAAATGTATCAGTTATGGGTTGACAACGCGCAATGCCCTAGACATGAAAAACAGATTGTTTTATTTGGTGAGAGTTGGTTAAAAAACCATTGAAAGCATTTTCTATTGAAACTGGCGACCAAAATCCAGCATGGATAAGTGAATCAGCATTTAGGTCTCAGGCCCAAATCAGGAAGTAGTTTTATGTAGTTCCTCTTTCAGGTCTATAAGTGCAGAAAAGGACAAAAACAATGACATTCAAAATAAGAATGTGCAGAGTGCATGAGGAATTTTCCCCAACAGTACCCCAGTGAGTATAAGTAGATCCTAATTAACAAAAGCCTGCTGAATGGGTGCAGTACATTAAAAAGCAAAAACTTTTACGGCCCAGTTCAAAATGTGTGCATTACAAACCACATCTATGTATCTTGTTTGCTGTTTGGCTCCCATTCAGCCTGCGCTCTGTAGATGATCCTTTCTTTGCAATTCCCCTGCAGACAAGATTAGGATAGCAATGTGTAATAGAACAATTAAGTAGATGGTGACAACATTATTGATTGTAGTACATTACATAAGGTGCACAAGAGTACTAATGCTATCAAATATATCATCAGAATAAATTTTGGAATTCTAGATCTGTCTAGGTCTTATAGGGACATTAATATAGACCTGTGACTGAAAAGAACCATGCAATTAGATGTTTACCTTTTAGTAGTTAATAGTATTGCAGCTCTCAAACACTCTGCTCTGTACAATAAGCATTGCATAAGCTGTATTTGCCACCAGGAGCATAGGTCACAAGTAGACTTCTCAGCTGGTTAAGGTGCTTAGGATTTGAAGTGCTAATGTTGAGCTTCAACTGTGATGTAGATCTACTGCAAAAACATGTGTTTAATACCTTTTCAGGGGAGGAGGACATTGAACTTGACGGTGAACTTGGTTATGGTGTTCAAAATTGTCGACAAATCAAAAAACTACTTGGGTTTAGATATTTCAAATAACAAAATGTGGTTTTGAGTAGAAAATTTTGTATTTAGTATAAAACTGAATGTATCCATAGTGTTCTGGTTCTGAAAATTTTGCTGTGGGATGATTACCTGTGCTCTCAGCCTCTCACATTTCTCAATTGCATTAATGTCACAAGGTTTTTGCTACAAAACAGGCTAGAGAGGTAGTTCCAAATTTGCCCAGGGTCAGAGGCTGGCAATAGTTGCAATGAGCCCAAAGGGGGGAATCTGTCTCCTGGTACAATGGAGGGCTTCATAGAGGCATTCACTGTCCTCTTGAACCAGAGCATGTGAGAGAACACCCACAAGGTATACACTGAGGGAGCTGGTATTGTTTCAATACATCTTCAAGTCAGTTACAACCAATGTAGTAACCTTAATAATAATAATAATTATAATAATAACACACTTACTTTATCGGCGCCTTTCAAGACACTCAAGGTCACCATACAAGTAATAAAAAATTAAACAATGTATGCAAGTATATTTAAAAAGGCAAATATTTAACAATTAACATAAGATAAATAAAAGGTATGAGGAATGGAACGTCAATATATAAATAAATAAATAAATACATATTGTATATATTTTCATATTCATTAACATACATGTGCGTATATAAACATACTCATATTGTATATACATACACATATGCATAACATAGCAAGTCGAAGATAACAAGCTAGATAACTTTATAGGTGGTCTACCAGGCCCCTCCCCCATAAGCAGGAGACAATGAACTTCTGAAGGAGACTTCAGGTCCTGCACAGGTAGATATCTTTTGAATACCCAACCGTAAAACACTGTACCTGCCTGTTTGCATGTGTATGAGTGTGAGTGTATGTGTAATTGTGGATGTGCATGTGTTTTTTTTTAGAATGTTAATGGGTGGATAAATATATAATTATAAGAAAGAAAATGTCAATCAAAATTTGCCAGAGGCAAACTTTTTATAAGCTATCACGCAATTATGTCTTAAACAAATAATGGTCCAATATACTCACAAATTCTAAATCCAGACGGCTCACTGTAGGGATGAAGCCTCCATGAAAGTTACTGTACTGTATTCTTGACTCTTCAATTGTGGGTGGAACTTGGTTTACGTTTTTTAATTGAAGTGGATCTGACAAACCTGTTGTGAAGTCATGAGCCCATGGAAATAATTGGCATCTGACTCCACCAGGGGTCAGGAGCAAGAGGCCACAAAGTTAAGACATGATACTTGAACTATGTTCTTAGCGAGGTGTTAGTAATGTCATTCCTGAACAGATTAGCTAGTACTTGGGTTCTGCTAAACACTTGTGTAGGTTCACATTCAAGCAGGCTGCTAACTAACTGGTTGAGGAAGGCATTGAGACGTTGATCTTTAAACACTTAACTATCTTTATCTTGATCAACATTATGCTGATGCAGGTTAGCTTGTGATTGGAAAGGTTAATGAGAAAATCTGTCTAATTCTAATAGCTTCAGCTTTGAGCATGTGACACAAATAATTTACATTTTGTTTATTGTAACCTACTTACTGTTTGCATCATCAAGGTTTGAAGTAAGGGAGGCACACAGTATGCTATATCTTTAATTCATTACATTGTGCTTTCTTTTAAAGAGAGACAGAGAGAGGTTAACAAATGGTTACGTTTGAGCATTCTGGACAGTTTGTCATTTTGCATTGCATTGCACATTATTGGATAAAGATGATCAGAACGCTAATTAGTAAGAAGAAAAGATAAGCTGACTCCACAAAGAGTCCTGCCCTGTGTGTGAATGTTTCTTTTAAATAGAACAAAATATGACATGATATAAAAGTGTTTTAGCCTTTTTTGTGTGTATTTACTTAGATAGCAATGTCTACAGTGGTTATAACATGTGTTGTTGCAGATGTGTTACACAGCTAAGAATCGGCTTCTTGGATTGATTTGGATGCATGCCTCTCACCCATTGGGATTTCATCAGGCCCTGAGATGGTGGGAAGGACTAAGGACAATTATACAGTGTCTGGTTTGTGGTCTCACCGTTGTTATTTCTCCCTTTTACATTCAAACTTAGTACCCTTTCTGTCTTTCCTGTTTTCAGTCTGAACTGATATACATGGCCTTCCAAAAAAAAGTCCCTGAAAGATAACTCATCCCCACTGTCACGACAGAATTGTTGTTCCCAAATAACCATTACAAGACAAACTAAGAAGTTGTTTAAACTGATTCACTGATAAAGTTATACTCACCCGAATTGCTTAACATGGCCTCAAATTGTAACAAAACATAATGAACGCAGGTTTTTTTAGATGCACAGTTTTATTTTACTCCTGAGCAAGTTAGTCTTTCAGAGATGATTGGTCTACAATAAATGGTGGGGGAAAGTAATGTAACAATAGTTTCCAGGCACGCCAAAGAAAAAAAGAAAAATCTGAAAACATGAACAACATTATATATTCAGTTGTAATCTACATGATTGTGTCTAATAAGATTGCTGGAGCAGTCCAGCTGCACTAACTTGTGCCATGAATCCAATTTCCCACTGGGATGCTCCTTCTGCGTTAACTGCAATGATTATAGTTCATCTACAAATTCAAATGCCCTCAACTCTGTTGGCCCAAAAACTCCTTGTTATGCCCATTAATCATTAAAAACATTGAAACAAAAATAAAATTGAATTGGGGAAAAGAAAAACATGAAATCCACCAAAAAGGTCTAACATTCCCTACTGTACAGGAGACTGCCAGTTTCGGGGGGGGGGGGGGGGACGCTCCAGCACCAGAGATCTGTGGGGGTGGAGGATCTTGGAACTGTTTTGTGAAACAGATAGAAAAGTGAATGAAAATGGACTCTTGGCTCCAGCGGGACAAAGATTGTGAAAGAGAGATTGAGGGGAACACTAGCTGTTTATGGGTAGTTTACTACCTTGACAGATGATCAATATGCTCCTGCATTATTCTACACCTTAGGGGTTAGAGCTCAATCATTTTGGACATGTGTGTCATCTCTGTGTCTGCCTGCATGTACTATTCCTTGCATTACTGCTGTGTCATTCTGTTTTCCTTTGCCATCTCCTCTTCAAATAAAGCATCACATTTCATTGAATGACAGCCATTTTCCTTTCAACTTGATTTATTCTTAGTCCACAGTGTGTTCTGAAAATTATCTGTAAACAAAGTTCCAAGGAGCTAATAATATTTACTATGAATTTATACGCGATAAGTCATGGAGCACTGGGCCAATGCACGGATGGGAGCGTGAGAACCAGCAAACCCAGCAGGGGCTGTAGTTCGGCATATGGCAGAGAACAGACACACAAACATGAAAATTCCAGACAAATATTACAACCTATTGCCTCATTGCCTCAAACCTGGAAAGAAGAAGATCAGAAGGCTCTGAGGCACCTGAACTCACCATAGTGATTTAATCATTAGTTCATATCCAATGACCTACATTCCCCTATTCAATATTTTAGACACTGATGTTGCGGCTATATCAGAATATGATGACATTTAAAGCAGTGGAAGAGTAATTCTAGGCGAAAGTTAGATTACAGATTAGTAGTGAAGCTAAAACACAGAGCAATGGAGAAATAAGTTCACTACCATGTGTAGAACACGTCATCTAGTGGCCAAATTGTGGTATAAGCTGTCAATTTACTAACCAAATTGAACACGTAAAAGTTTATTTCACAACTAAAACAGGTGACAATAAATATAAATGTCAAGGATATATTGACACCGGAAACAAACGATGAGTATGACTACTTGGATCTAGTCACAAGTATGCTAGTTAGATGCTTAAATGCTGTGATGTGCGACACAGTGGACTAAGATCGAACCCTTGTGTCTCACCCAAGTCTACATTTAAAAGAATGGTCCCATGCACCAAATCAGTTTTAATGTTGTCTCATGGAGAGACTCACTCTAAAGCGCTACTGTAAAGCGCTTTGCGTTATGGAAATATCAAATGCTATATCAAATGTAATCAATTATTATTGTTAATATTTCTGGTCTGCATTATTAACTAAAAAGTTTAATTTTTGTCTTATGAATCAAAATCTTCGTACGTTTTTTATAGAACTGTAACATTCGCTCATTGGTAAAACACACTCAGATTGATCCTCGCGGAGCTCCGTCAGTGAGTTAAACATGGCGTCCGACAGTGACAGCGATGCCGATTTTGTTGTTTATGGTACTCCTCTAGAGCCTCTAGAAGAAGGTATTAGTATTAGTTTTAACCATTGTATATTCCTTATTCTCGTTATAGTACATATGTAATATGTCGTAATGAATTATTTGGCTCCCTCTACGGGTTAGTTCACATACCCGTCGTAGCTAACCACTTAGCTATGTATTGACATAGCCATGGCATTAGATATATTGTAGAAAAAATATTTCGTGATCAGGAATATAACGATCTGTTCATGTTTTTGTTTCAGATGAGGCACGGAAAAAGCCCATCCCAATTCATGACCAAGTGGTTAAGGATGATAAAGGACGCTTTCAGAGGTTCCATGGAGCGTTCACGGGAGGGTTCTCCGCTGGCTATTTCAACACTGTGGGCACTAAAGAAGGCAAGGTCCATTTATCGATAAGGTCAAATGGCATGTTAAAGTGTAGCATATAATAATATGGTTTATATCAATTTCAGGTTGGACACCGTCAACCTTTATTTCATCCAGGCAACAAAAAGCTGACAAGCACAATTCCAGACCAGAGGACTTTATGGATGAAGAGGTACCTTGTACAGCTACTAAATAATAAAACCCTGCAGCCGCATCTAATACCACAATTCAACTTTTTTTATAACAATATTATATTCATTTTAGGACATGGGTGAGCATGGAATTGCACCACAGGATATAACCACCACCGATAATTTTTCATCCAGGAAGAAGGATGTGATCAGGGAAAAGGCCAAAGCCATTACCTCTTTATCTGGCCCTATCCCTGGGGACATCCTACTGGAGGATCTGGTGGCTCCAGCTAAGTAAGAAAACACTGAAAATGGGTTCCCTTAATGTGCTGGTTTGCTTTACAATTCTAGTTTCCAGCAACCAATTTAGTCTATGCTTGTGGAAACTGTTATAGCTTGATTAGATAAATATGTTTGCGGACAGATTATCGATTGGGGTGCAGCTACTTCGTCAGATGGGCTGGAAAGATGGCCAAGGGGTTGGACCACGAGTGAAGAGGAAAGCAGCTAAGCAGAAATTGGGTGGGGTGTAAAATATTAATATAGCACTGGCATTTGAAATGACTTCATGCATGCAGCAACTAAAGGAATTTTTTTGATAATTAACGAATATTTCTCGACTCAATAGCAAGAGGTTATGGCTGTGAACTGCCACATAAAGGTTCAGAAGAATCTGAGGTATGTGTGTTTTTGTCCTAATTAATGAGTAGGCATAATTTACCTCCCTACCTGTAATAAATCTCATCCTTTTTTCCTGTAGGAGGACGATGATGAAGACTTCGCCCCAGAGAATGTGACATTTGCCCCGAAGGATGTCACTCCCATCAACTTCACCCCGAAGGTGGACCTCCATGGCCTGGGATATCGAGGACTGAACCCTCTGGAGGCCCTGGTTGGAGGGTCCAGGACAACTCACATCAACCTGTTCACAATGGACTCTGATCGGACCAAAAGCCTGTTTGGAGACAATGCACCAGGGCAGAAACGGAGGGGCGGGGTGACTGGACAGGTACTACTCAATTATTGTTTTGTTTGCTGTCTTACGTCAGCTTTTAGCCTAAACCAGAATGATGCTGTCGAATAGTTAATGTTGAAGTATTACCGTCTCAAGATAAACATGCAGGTGTCTTACATTCTCCTTTTTTGGGGGGGCAGAGTTATGCTGTTTTATCAATTTGTTTGACGACTAGTCTTACTTGACTTTAAGAATTAAGAACTTTTGTTTTCGCACAACCTCTGAATTATCTCTGTGCATGACCTTAATGGGTTTCCTGCTACGAGATAGAACAGTGGTTCTTAACCCTTTTGGAGGTATTGAACCCTGCAAGTTTCATAAGCGCATTCACCGAACCCTTTGGACACTTCACCGAACCCTTCATACAGAAAAGACTCACACACAGTGTGTG
>JAVQJS010159091.1:0-11215 GCA_036024795.1 Galaxias rostratus
CCCCCCCCCCCCCCCCCCCCCCCCCCCCCCCCCCCCCCCCCCCCCCCCCCCCCCCCCCCCCGTGGGCACTTCTGAACAGAGACAGAGAGAGAGACCGTACAGCAAACAAATCTTCTAACCGGTAGAATTTACGGTCTTGTTTTGACAGTTCTGGCAACAAAACAAAAACCTGCTGGTCCTTTTGGGGAGGCAAGACGGAGGACACAACAAAGGCTTATTGAGGAAACTCTAGGAACCCCAAGCAGTTGGAATGGAACGCTGCTCTCTTGTTTGGTTCAGGGCTGGAGTCTTAAATAGTCACGGCCGTTGGTGGTGAAAGGTAAATTTTTCTGCGAGGACAGGTTCTCACATCCACCATGTCGACACTCAGCTCAATAAAACCCATTAGCTGCACATAGATAGGCAATGGGCCTGCAGTTCTTGCTGATGGCATTTAGTATAGATACATCAAGTTAAATGGTTCCCTGTCATTCTTTATGTAACTTGATTTATTGTCTTTCATTTCTTCCGCATATTGTTTTTGGTGTTACATACAACAACTGTTTACATTTTTAGAATGCTACTTTTAATAACAAATGCCAATATAATGTATACAAAAACTATCGTTTCCCGTTTATTATATAACCGATATAGTGTTCCCTGGTTGATAATCTGTCACAGCAAGGTTGCTTAAAGTAAACTGATTTTATTAGACGGAAACTATTTTAACAGTGAGGCACACTACCACTTACTACATTTTGAAAATAATGGAGGGCGGAGTTCTCTTCGTGGAATTCCAATTGGTGGTTCGGTCATGGTTTTATTGTGGGTCCTTGCGGCATATGTAGTCAGCTGTTCTCTCACACTTCTCTGATCGTTCTTCTCAAAACAGTAGGTGGAGCAGGTGTACGAAAAAATTGGTTTACAATTAGTTTGAAGGCTCATTTTACACAAGTTGAATGGTATTTCAAGGAAAATGAAGCATAAAGAAACGAAAACAAGTTAGTAACTTTAATGCTATCCTTAATCCAGCGTCCTCTTTGGACAAATGTTATCATTGGAATCTACTACTGCTACTACTATATTTTAAGTATTGTTGTGCGCACTTTGTTTAGGTGCAGCCAAGCCAAATCGGAGTTTAAATATAGGTTAATTTTTTTTAACTCTCGTATTTAAATTACTTATTCGGAGCAAGTTCATCAGGAATTGAACGTATGCCTTTGCTTATCCTTTTTTTGTTGCTTTTATTTGTACCGATGGCAATATGGGTAGCGCAACAAGCCGACGTAAAAAGGTTGCACCTGCAACTGTGCAAAATGCAAGTGAAATAAAAATGTCAAACAAAAACACTGTGGATTCTTTGATCAACGAAGAAAGTAAAATACCTAAACCTTCCGTCTTCTTCCAGTCACGGAACCGCGTTCCACCGGACTGCCACAGCGAGGGACATGATTCCGAATTTTCAGCAGACAATGACATAGATGTGGAACTTGAGAAGGTTTTGAGTGAACACGAGACTGGAGAAATGTGTTTAAAGAGGAAAACACAACCTTTGGATAAGACTTTCACCTGGTCAAAAATGTATGGCTTGTCTCATTTTAGAAAGGTAGACAACGACAACATCAGCTCCACCTTTCATTTATCAAGGTCTGAATTAGGTAATAGGTTGTCAGGCACTTCAGAAGAATCAAACAAAAAAGGCACAGAGGTGTTAAACTATTATCACAACAACTTCAATATACCCCAGTGCAGCAAGGACCAAAACGTAAGTTAGCAATTGAATTGTTTGATTATTATTATTATTTTCTTTGGGACCATAAAACCACTGTAATTTTATTGGGTTTGGTGGTTTGTAGTTGTTTTCATTGTTCTAATTACTTTCGATTTGTAAAAACAGCAGCGCTTGCAGAGAACAGATGAATCCATTCCCCCTCAACACGCAGACTCGTAAGTAGACAATTTGCTCATCATTTATTAATTTAGGTGCCCCATAACACATGCTCAGGCTCTAGAACAGTAGTAAGGGCCGGATGTAAACATATCCTATTCACTTTCCTGAAATACTAAACCGCTGTGTACAATACAGATCAGATTCTACAGTCTTGTGTCAAATTGCTGCCATAGCTGTCAGGTTGGTTTTTTTCAGAGCTTTGCTATAATGCCTAACCTGTTGCTAAACCATTTTAAATGTTTTTTCTTTTCTTTTTTACTTTATGTGTCCTCCATAGTAGTGGTCATGTCCTCTCTCCAGCTTTGCCCGATTTCGTGTACAACGGATCAGAGGAGGAGATGATGAACATTATTGAAAGAGAGTATAGCTGATCCCCAAACTGACATCGGTATCCATATGATAGTGAGGGCCTAGTGGGTAGGACTGCTACCTGGTGACCAACAGGTATAAATCCAGGTTTAAATCCCGCCTGGAACCATCACTACTAGCATCCCCTTGAGTTAGGCACTTAACCTTAAATTGCTCCAGATGGACTGTCCCTGCAAGTTGTCTCATTGTGCGTTGCTTAGAATAAAATATATTCTACAAAAATACATCCATCCATTTCCACTGCTTATCTTGGATTGGATCACGGTGGCAGCAGGCTAAAAAGGGTAGCCCTGGGTCTACCCTGTGGTCTCCTTCCAGTGGAGCGTGTCTGGAAAACTTACGATGGGAGGCGCCGCGGAAGCATCGCAAAGGAGCGTCGGCTCCACTCCGAGCACCTTCCCGGTGGACCGAGCTCTTCACCCTATCTCTAAGGCTGAGGCCAGCCACCCTCTGGAGGAAACACATTTCAGCTGCTTGCACTCGCGACCTCGTCACTATGCAAAGCTCATGACCACAGGTGAGGGTTAGCATGTAGACCAACCGGTAAGTCGCAAGCTTATCCTCATGGCTCAGCTCCTTCTTCACCACGACGATCTGGTCCAGCACCCACATTACTTCTAACGCTGCACCAACCTGCCTGTCAAATCTCACGCTCCATTTTATCCCTCACTTGTGAACTAGCACCCTCGCTCAGAACAATTCTGAGGTCCCCATGCTAGACACACTCCTCCCGCAGCTATGCCTTGAGATTCAGTCCATAAAAATCACAAACGGAACCGGTGACAAGGGGCAGCCCTGGCGGAGTTCAACACCCACTGAGAACATGTTTGACCTTGTGCCGAGTATACGGACACAACTCTAACTCGGGTTATATACCGACCCCGGTGGCTCGTGGCTAGGGCCCAGTATCCCATACACCCCACGACCCGGGACTTCCCCGGTAGACACGGTCGTAGGCCTTCTCCAAGTCCACAAAACAGATTGGATGAGCAAACTCCCATGCCCCCACTGCCCCAACAGCCCCATAAGGGTAAAGATTTGGTCCACAGTTCCACGACCAGGATGAATCCAAAATAAATAAATGACAAAAATTGTAAACCAAGATCCATCTTATAAGATTGCATAACTCAAGCACATCAATGACACAGGAGTTTATAACATGCAGATTTCATATCTAAAATGGCATAATAAATGTATGTACTCTGTATTTGTTCATTATGTTTTTCTAAGAGTATATATCTTATAATGTATGTAGATCTATTTCGGACCCTATCATTATTGTTTTTCATTTGCTGTTTGTCAACTCTATACCCTTGTCAAAATTCAGTTTGACAGTCCCCCCTCTGAACATTGTTACTGTGTCCCACATGGCAGCAACTGTGTCTTCCATGACGTAACCTTCCAGTGCTTTGAATTCTCAGTTGTGTACAAATATTTTATTTATAATTTCCTGTTGGATTGCATAGAAAAATTACATTCCCTTTTGGTTTCTCAGTGCATGTTCGCAGGTTTCCCCCTTACCTTCAAACATTAAGACTTTGACACATTCACACAGGCTATAATGTCTCAGGTGTCTAATTCTCTAATAGTGAGTGCATGGCTACTTTGCAAAGGTATGTGCTAGAACTGTGAACATAAACTATTTCAGGCCCATTTCCTGTAACCACAGCCCATTAGTTCTCCCTCCACCCTTCTTTATAAGGAATGCCTAGAAAGAAGCCTTTAGATTGGCCCCAAAGCGGCTCCTTCTTTGGCAGTATGGTTTCTTTGCTGAAGGGAATCTTAGGGTTATACTGTCTCTTAGTGGTAGAATGCAGACGCTGCACAATGTCATCAACGCATAAAAAAAACATCATAAAGCAAAAGGTTTGAAGTCTTAAGGCAACATATTTAAGGTACTTTTTTGTTCCGTTTGTACAACAATACAAATCTATCATGAATGGAATTTTGACTGAGCTACAGTTGCTTGTATGAGCTAAATCAAGTAGACCTATATGAAATGTCAACTTAATATTATCAGTTTCACTGTTAATTAATCACATTTATACTCATTTGACTAATACTAAAAACTAATTTAAGTCTGGAAAGAAAGAGGAATGGTAATGGGAATTGTAGTCCACAAGATGTCCCTGTTCTGCTCTTTCTCAATTGTTGGGAGTCTAAAAGTCTTCGCAGGTCAAGGAAGACATAGGGGCGGGTACCAAACAAGTAAGATGATTGGTGGTTTCCTTGAAAAATAAAATGTTTTCAACTCTTGATTGGAAGGTCGCTATTTAGAGATTTGAGCCAGATGTTTTTTTTCTGTGCTTACTTTTATAAAATGGGTTAGAATATATATTATTTTGTTTATAACATTTCATAAATTGTCATGATTGGTTCCTTGCATACATCTTAAAAATTGCAGGAGTGCAGGGATGAACAACATACCTCATATATTAAATGGACACTCCCAATAACAAACTCAATAAATCCATTGTTGGCTAGCAAATGGTTTTTACAAGACAATATGCTTATTTGCTTTCTTTGCTGTCACGTGGCAAACGGTATGATTATGGATTATAGCCAATACACGGGACTGGAAGTTCCCTGACCGTTGCATAATTACCGGCAAGCAGACTGAAGCTCTGCCTGGCAAACTCCTCCGTCCGGGAAGAGGTTCGACTGGTCGTCAACACTGGGATTATTTTCTTGAAGATGACTGGAATTGGTGCTGACTAAACCTTTATCTTTCTTCAGCTCCGCTGATTCACAGTAGTTTCCTGGATCACATGATCACCACATTCTAGAAAATAACTTCAAGAAAAATGTACATTCAAGTTGATCTTTTTTTATCCCTTTATTATAAATGCGTATTAAATAGAACAAGTTAAGAGTTGGTTTTATTCACGATTAATATCCATTTTAACATGCTTTGCACAATGAAACATTTCCCCCAATTTTGACAAAGCACAAAACAATTACATAAAGGTACACATGTACAAATATACAAAAACAGAGGGCATTCAGGTGAAATGTAAAAGACAAACTTCATACAAAGGCTTTGGCAAAAGAGTGCATACATTTTGTAAAAATTATGAAAAGTAAACAACAATTCCTTTTTTAAATGAATACGTACAAATGAGCATTAGAAGAGTCCAGTGCATGTTTTTAAAGTTTTCCATGAGTAATACAGCAGCCTTTATGTGCTTTGCTGCTCATTCTATCCCTGTAATAAGCTCGGAGTAGGTAGGTTGGTAAGGTGTGAGTCTAGTTGAAGGCAGGTACCAGCATGCTAACAGTGGCAACAGTGGGGCTTGGGGGTGGGCCCTTGGTGGCAGCCATCTTATTGAGGCTACGGACCTCTGCCTGCCAGGAAGGGATCTTCTTCGTTGCCATGTGACGCCTGGCATGTTTGGTCAGGTGGTCACTGCGCATGAACCTTCGGTCGCACACCGTGCAGACAAATTTCTTCTCTCCTGTGTGGGTTCGCCGGTGGCGTGACAACTCGTCGGAGCGAGCAAACTTCTTGTCACAGCCTTCCCAGCTACAGCTGAAGGGCTTCTCACCTGTGAAAGGGAGGGGAAGAAAGGTTGGGAGTTAGTGACTCACTGTTTTCCAGTAGGCAGCTAATCTTTTCAACATTAGTCATTTCAATGAGATCATTCTCTCTTTTTGAACAATTGTAGGGCATCTTGGGAAATTGAGAACCCAATATGTTGTGAATGATTAATTTTACTTTCTTAGTGTTAATAATAACGGAAATGCAAGGATAACAGCATGTGTTAATATTCTCACCTGTGTGTGTTCGAAGGTGGGCCTTGAGGTGGGAGCTCTTGAAGTAAGTCTTCCTACAACCGTGGAAGTTGCACACATAGTTTCTCCTGCGAGAGAAGTCCATCTTGGTGGTGGCCGTGGTGCCACACGGTCCTGCCGGCACGTAGACTGGGGCGGGGGCTAGAGGTAGCAGTTTGGTGTTGCCCAGAGTCATGACGGTTTGCGGGCAGTGGGTAGCCTGAGAAACAGAGGACTGGGGCATGACCAGCATCACCGTACCCTGGGGCATGGGGGCGCCCATGAGCAGCTGCGGATGCTGCCGCGGACCCGTGGAAGGGGGGTTGGCCTGGGAAAGGATTGACGTGGTAGTCCTTAGACCGACACTGGAGGAGGTATGAACTGTACCCTGAATGAAGGCCGAGATCATCCCCGATTGGCTGCTGACGGGAAACATCTGGCAAATGATTGGACTGGGGACAGGGGGCGGGGAGACCGGTACGGGAGTGGGCTGGCTGTTTTGTGGTTGTGTATTGACGGGTATGGGGGTGGAGCTGTCTCTGCAGGGCCTGTTTTTGTACGTCTGTTCCTCCCTCTTAAAGGCCGAGTGGGTGGGTGTGAAAGGGGCAAGGGGTGGTGAAGATGCAGCCCCCTCTTCAGCTTTTACTGCGCGTTGTTGTTGTTGCTGCTGCTGCTGCTGCTGTTGTTGGCAGCCTGAGTCTGAGGTCTCTGTGGCCCTCTGTTCCTCAAAGGAAGGGCCCGTTGGAATGTTTTGGCAGAGGAAACTGTCGGCGGTGTGGCGTATGACGCTGGTTGCCATGGCCCTGCAGGGAGGGGCCGAGGAAGGGCAGGTCTTTTCCAGGACGGGGGCCATTGCCTGTCGTTGGCCTACGACCCCTGAGCCACTCGCTGCTATGCTGGAGCCGGCCCTGCTCAAAGGGGAGGTGCTGGTGTGTGTGGCGCTGCTAGAAGTCTCAGTGAAGCTGGGACTGTGAGGGGGGGTCATACACTGGAGTGAAGAGAAGGACAGGATGTACAGAATATTAGTGAAATCAAACAGCGAACACTTTAAACCTAATGCCAATTTTAATAGAACACACACTAAATGATGAGCAATTGTTCCGTGTCTGAGATCCTATACAGATTTTTAGAGGGCTGTTTTGAGAGATCTCTCATGAAGTAAAAAGACTGACATGTCACCAGACCATTCTAAAATGTAAACATAGTTTTGTTTTACAGCAAACGGCTGAGAAGATAAGTTGGGGTTGAAGATCACATCGCCTAACTTAGCTAACCTACTACTTTGAAAACTTGCAGCCCACTGTCGTAAAATTTGATCAAAGTTTTCAGTAAACAGACTATACTGTCCCCAAACCTTTTAGCGCTCTGGGGCTGAAGAAGTTTCTACAGCAATGTTTAGTCCCCAGTATTTGTTTGCCAATCAAACAGGGCTGGTTGATTCTTATCAGTGAACAGTTGTATTACAGTACAGCTAGGGTTTCCAAAGATATAGCTCTTTTTTTTAGTGTGTGTAAACTACAGCAAAGGTGGTTGAAATGACCTAAAAAACAAGTTTCCCTAAAGACATCAAAAAGATCATTTCTACTGTGATTTATTCCATGCCATTAACTCAGCGTGATGGACCTCTTACCAGGGAGGACAGAGAGACAAAGTCTTTAGGGGCATCTGAGGGTTCCGGTAGGTGGAGAGAGTCGCAAGAGTCGGACGCCGGAGTAAGAGGCCTGGGCTTGCAGGGACTGGGTCGGTTGCTGTTGAGGAACGGAACCTGGCCCCAAGAGCTCATACACACCAGGGCCTCAGCAGCCTCAAGGTCAGTGTACTCCAGGCTGGAGCCGCTGCTGCTGCCGTTACTACTGCTGCTGCTGCTGCTGCTTGATTGGTCACTGTCGTGCCTTCTCCTTTTCATATAGGGACCACATTGGTCCACACGCTCTCTCTGAGGGACACAACAAGCAAATGGTGGGGGAAATTTTTAGCCTGGAGTGTCTGATGTCCTAGTGGTGTGTAATTTCTTTCGGCCATAGTTTATCACAAGCGATGACGTGTTTTTTTTTTTTTTTTTAAATACAAATTAATATTTAACCTAGATGATGTGGCGAGACTCAAAAGCTAGATGTGTCAATGGCAAATTGCCCCGTCACAGAAGATAATTTAAAAATGAGCAAGCTCTGAGGTGCTTCTATTCTTACTAGTTGTTTGTTCAGTCTGTTAGTTCTCAAGTGTCTGTTACCTCTTGGATAAGTCAATGCGTGGCCGGCAAAGGGCTGAGGGAGAGGGCTTTTGAGACTACACCCCAGCCAGCATTGCCTTTGGCTTGAAGCCAAGACGCCTCCCATAGCCAAATATAGACCAAACAGTGACGTGTTCCAAAGACTGACTAGCCATGTGAAAATCCCATGCAGTAACTTCATCAGGAAGTAGACCTATAACTGCCCCTTCAGCCTCTTTGAGATATGGTAGCTAAAAGTACTGGAGTCGTTTTGACCACTCCCATATTGGAATTGACAATTGCCCACATCTAAATAAGAAAGTAAAAATTGTAGAGCCAATGTACCTATTTGAATTGTTTTTTAAAAGACGAAGTTGTTATACAATAAAAGGGCAAGTCAAGAAAGACTTATATTTCCCTTCCTTGTGTATTATTAGTTAATGCAAGGAGAATCTTGCTAAACAAAAAAAGAATGTTTTGGAGAAGCGTCCAGTCTTACAAAAAAAAAATTCTAGTTACAATACAATCAATCATGTGTTAGGGTGCTTCAATAACAGGGCATGGCAAAGCCGAGGTGCGATTCGTGCGACCATAACAAGACAGAATCACCGTTCATGTATAACATTCACATCTTCATATAAAAGGTGACTAAACTGTTACATAGTAACCTGCAATGCAACAAAGCGGACACATGCTAAAACTAATCGTTAAGTTATTGTCTAATTTTGTGTCATTATAATGTAAATTCCGTAATAAACTGTTCTTACCTTGCATAGATTTTGCATATCTGTAAGTTTTCTCGAAGTCATTTGACGAAAATAAAATAGATCACTTTATTGGCCACGCTAGTGTAAAACAAAGACCCATAGGCTATAACGTGTCTTTCCGTCAGCCTGAGAAGACTGGATGGGGTCGAAGTCAGTTTACTCACTGGGTCCGCTCTCAGCTGTGAGTAAAACATCAAGATAAAAAAAAGGAAAACAAAATTCACAACACTCTGGCAGGGTGGCAACATACCACCAATGAAAAACCAATGTGTGCGAGGCATTGGCCAATGGGAGAGGACATGGCGCATGAACAGTGCATGGCCGTTGGACGGTTGGAGGAAATAGGGTGCGTGGCTGTTGGTAGGCGTGCTGGGGGAGTCAGCGGTGTCAGGGTAAACCCGATGAACTGGGAGTCTGCAAACTGGGCGAAAGGTCGCCTCTGAGGCGAATGAGGGGAACCGTGAGTTTCGTTCATGCGCTCGGCACATTGTGTCGTTTCATAACAGGAAAGCTGAATATTTTACCTGTAATGTGCACTTTTACTAATTTTCTTTGCAAAACATTCATATTGACGTGAGAATGCGGTGTATGCCTACTTTTAGCTACGTGCTTGCGAGTGTAAACAGTTTGTTGTTGTAGCGCTGTGTTTGTAACTTTGAATCAATAGCTACTCTGTGTCTGGAAACTGAAATGGTTTCTTTTTGTTGATATATATATGTATTAAATACAATCGACGCATAAAATATTGTGAGGCTTTGATACAACTGTCGCAATCTTATCACCTAATGAACAATTTGAAACACGCCTTACCGTGTTTTCAAAAATAAGTATGGAAGTCATTTTTAAACAATGGGCATGCTCCTCTAACCTTATTTGGTGTTCCACCTACTTAACCACACATTGTTTTCGATATTACCAAGGTAAACAACCATATTTCAAGTGCGTTTGTACCTTTACAAAATCTAAACCCATAAACATATATAACTTGACCTAGTTTGTATGTAGGGGCAGGCTACCACAAAATAATAGATTGTGTGGGCTACATTAGAAATTATGTCAACGGTATGAACGTCTTATAAATAAATGTGGGTCCTCATAACTTACACTTGGCCCACTGCAAATAATTTTGTCTAAATAGTCAGTTATCGTTATAGATTGTATGTCCCAGAATTCCTCCTAAGTGCACGCAGTTCATTGAAACTAGTAGTGGTGACCTACATCTTACATAAGCAGTCACACTAGGACAAAGGATAGACTTGTAACACATTTCTTTGCCATATAATGTTTGCAATTTTGACTATTGACCGTAACTTAAGTTTGCGGTTGTAGTTTATATAATAATGTATCAACTAGTCTTTCAACTCATTTACAAGTTTATGCAATGGACTACCACATTCTCCTTTTTTTTGAATGCCTGTCATTTATCCACGTTTGACAAACGTGACTGGGTTGTTCAGTGTTTGCCCATGGCAGTTGGGAGTGAGGCAGGTGTGCCGGTCCAGCATGGCGAAGCAAGCACGGGGGAGACCGTGCCCCGCTTCAACAGCATGACCTCAGAGAAAGAGAGCAGTAAAGGCTGGGTGGTTTTGCAATGCCGTCTCGGTGCCAGCGGCGAAAACGAGGAAGGGAGAAGAGGGAGGAGGAGTGTGAGTAGGAGGAGGAAGAAGAGAATGAGTGCAGCCTGTTTGTGATATAAGTGGGGCGGACCACCTGAACTCGGACAGGGTATCTGGAGTAAAGGTTACACTAATCACTTCTGGACCTCCATAAACACACATCCACACAGCTAAACACACACGCACACCTCCCTTAGCTTGCCAACTTTCAGGAAATCGAGCAGGGAACTCAGGAAGGGGGTGGTCAAGCCAGTGGGTTAAATATATCACCTTGGGGCTATGGATCACTGACAGAGTAAAACTCTCGTTTTGGTTATGAGATTGTAGGGAAAGTTATGTAAAGGCAGGTTTAAGGTCCATTTGGCAGTGCCTCCACCTATGTGCTGTACATCTCTGCTGACTACGAAGAGAGAACCCACAACAAACATGTTTGGGTTACACATAACAACACTCAGATCAACGTCGCGAACCGCCGGTGTGTGGCACACAACACCGATCATTTTGGGGGGGGGGGGGGGGGGATTTGAAACGTGTGACTTTTTTCCACAAATGA
>JAVQJS010159099.1:0-23715 GCA_036024795.1 Galaxias rostratus
TACATTTCATATGGAGAGAGAGAGAGAGAGAGAGAGAGAGAGAGAGAGAGAGAGAGAGAGAGAGAGAGAGAGAGAGAGAGAAGATTGAACAGTTATTGAGAAACAGTCAAGTAGCAAGACCAGAAATGGGGTGGCGTTTTAAAAGGCCTTAATTGTCAGCTAAGCGACCAGCCACTGCTGCAGAAGGTCCCACTGGCACTGATGCTATCCCATCCGGCTGAGCTGAGGGTGGGGGGCCAGGGTCTGAAACAAATGTAAACATTCACGCTCTTCATTCCACGTTACAGCACACTGCCTACATCTCTCACATTAGCTCCAAGAACATAAACAAGCAGAACAGAGGCCTTTTACAAAGACGTATCAATTTAAGGACATACCCTGCCATTGGAAAGTATTAAAGTAAGACCAACCTTAACTGTAATGTGAAGAGAGTAGTATATTGAATTGGTATATACAACCTTTTAGCAAACAATATACATAGGAACAAACATAGTAATAACAAGAATAGGTAATATTATGGTAAAATATATACAGTTGTGAGGATTTGCAAATGGTAAATTAAAAATCTTATCCATACAACATGTTACAAGGGCTCTAGCTTGTTCATTTAAAATAGCACGATGGTACTATAGGCATCACATGAAACTGCACAACCAGAGGAATCCATTGATTTATTGTGTAATATATTGATATATAAGCTTATAGTTATATGTCAACTGTGCTTTACAGGATAATTATTTACAGAGTTAGATTCTCAAGGAGACCATTAAATTAGCAAAACAAAATGAGAAAAAAAAAATTGCCTAAGCAATGGTCTCAGCCAATCGCCAATAGTCGGGCTCTTGCCACGATATTGAAGAAGGAATTGATCCATTAGTGTGAAAGTAAGTACTTTCAAATTGTAATAATATTTGGATGCAAGTGAATAATTGCCAATGATTTATTGAGAAGGAATAGTATTATCCGTGTGTTATCCTTCTGGTGTGCTGAAAGTAAATATAGCCTAGTGCACACACTGGTATGCCCCAATACACTTTATCCTGGCATACCCCGTATTAACCCATTACTATTTCCCAAAAAATACTAGTTAACTATTTAGTTTGAATTATCATATAGCCTACAATCGAACATGCTAAATGGGAATGGGTGTGAAATGCAAATCTTGCTTGATAAGTGTGTGGGTCTGAGTTCAGGTACTAAGCATGAAGCATTTTTATAAAAAAAATAAAAAAATCAGCTAGTTTTGTGAATGAGTCGAGTCGAGCTACTGGTCAAGTAAATGGAAAGGAATTGCCAAGCATTCAGAATGTGATATATGTGACAACATTTCACATACTTCCGAGTAAGTTCTCACAACTCAGTGATTTGATAGAATTTTGGACATGGTAAATTGGATAATGACTTTTTACTTTTAATCTCGCTGGAAAGTTTTGGAATAACCTTTTTAATTGCAACTAACTAAATATTTTAAATGATTTGAAGAATAGCTGTACACACTATAACAAGCACATGGGTATATAGGGTAAAAAAACTCCTTTGTTAATCAGTATATTGTACTCACACATGCCATTGGGAGCTCCAGGGTGGCGGGGGGCTATGGTGGGGAGACTACCAGAGCCGGGCATCATACGCCCTGACATGGGCTGACTCAGTCCCATTGGTCCTGTACATACAAAGCAGAAAGGATTGGCTTTATTAAACCTAACTATTTGGGATGCTGAAGCTTGGATTTAAACTAAAAAAAGTTTAAAATGTAAAACTCTCAACATCAAGGATTTAGTGAGGAGATCTTACAAAAGAAACGAAAAGAATGGCATTGCAGCCAATGGAAATGTGATATATCTGAAACATAAGTAGGTCTTAAGTGCCATCTAGAGTGTGGTTTGTTCATTTGAACATTAAAGCGACAAAGGCATCATCAAAGAATGTGGAAAGCATTGAGGTCTCTATGGACAAACCAGTGTAATAATTATCAAAAAATGACCATGTACCATATCGTAAGCCTACACTGGAAAATAAGTGAGAAAAAGCTGTGATGGTGGGCAGTTGTTCCTTTATTTAAGATTCGGTCAGCACAACTCTTACCCACTTTGCCAACTTAAAACAGTCAAATACCCCATCTCTATCATCACATCTTACTAACGGGTTGGTGTTTGAGTGTAATCCTTTTTCTTACCAGTAGTGGGTGGGTGGTGTGGGCCCAGTCCATGGTGGATTGGTGGATAATTAGGGTGCATGAGGGTCCCAGCTGGTGGTCCCCCTTGGTGTGGTGGGCCTCCATGGTGCATGCCCAGGGTAGATGGACCGTGGAGTGCTGGGACCTGTCCCTGTGTGGCAGCAGCGCTGGCCTGCTGCTCCATTTGCTGGCGGGCCTTCATCTCAGCATACTTGAGCTGTTCCATGTGGAAGGCTTGCCGCTCAGTCAACAGCTGCTGCCGCTGTAGCTCCAACTGAAAGGAAAGGGGGTGGATATAGAGGAAAAACGATATAATTCAACGAGCTTTAATGTTTCTTTGGGTCTGGTGACAAACTTAATCCTATTCGCAAATTATTTGGTTCCATTCACCTCGCCCTCAATCCTGACCAGATTCCCAGTATCTGCAGACATAAAGAATCAACACAACATATTGCGCCAACACCAGAAAGTTCAATTTAGGTATCAATAGACCAGAAATGTTTTCATCGGTTTGGTGTATCTTAAATATCTAAATTATAGTATTCCAGAAAGTATTTAGAAGGCAGAGTAAGGGTTGCATTTTCTTTTCATTTGCAAATAAGACCACAAAGATAATAAGAGTTAATGGCTGCATTGCCATTAATGAAATATCACTGTTTTAACACAATGCGCAAAGCAAAATTGGCAAGCATTCTGGGGTAAATACAGATTGCATTTATATTGAGTGGTACTTGTGGCGTACCCATTTCTGGGTTTCGATTGTTAGAGTGAGTAAGAGTAAGGCATTGACATGGGGGTGGGTTAGCGGGATCTTGACGATGTGTAACAACTCAATCATATAAATTATCCATCCATCAGCCATATCGCTTATCCTATGCAGGGTTGCGGGGGCTGGAGCCCATCCCAGCCGACAGAGCGAGAGGCGCGGTACCCCCCGGACAGGGCGGCGGTCTATCACAGGGCCAAGACATAGGGACATATAACAACTCACATTCACACCTACGGACAATGTAGAGTCACCAATTAACCTCCACAATGTCGGAATGTGGAAGGAAGTACCCGGACGAAACCCACGCCAACACGGGGAGAACATGCTAACTCCACCCAGAAAGGCCCTTGGGTCAAGTGGGGATTGAACCCAGGACTTTCCTGATGTGAGGCAACAGTGCTAACCACTAAGCCTCCGTGCTGCCCCCTAATATTGATATTTGACACATTGGTTCACAAAATTTCTTTTTGATTTTGCTAAAGTAAGGTTTCCTCTCTGCACTCATGCATTGTCTTATTATTGATCAAAAATTCAAACAATGTTAAGGGAACATTAATTGGGAAATTTAATTAATGTGTTAAAATTCTGATGGATTAATCACACAGGGGTTCGTAGATAGTTTATTTTTCTGCCCTTGGTTCAGATGAGTGGGCATGATTGCTCCAAAGTTGGTTTGTGGCGCCTGCCATTTCTAATAATGCCACGGCGCACGAGACTCAAGTTTTGAACTGCCAATGCGAAATATAAATATGTATATTTAATTAAATGCTATGAAATTAAAATATAATGGCTACCTTCTGGTGAAAGGAACAAAACGTAAATTCAGATATTAAAACAGATTTAGGTTGATCTGATTGTGGCAGTGTGTGAATCACTTTAAGCAGAGTTAAAAGAGGACGCACAAAGTCTTGTGAGACAACGGAGAAGGCAGAAGGCTGCCAAGTGAAACGTTGCAGCTAAGATGTCAGAGCATGAGGAGGGAGAGAGCAAGAAGGTCACATATTCTCTCTTTTTGAAGCATGACGTATTAAATAAATGTTTCTTATAAAGGAATTGCTCAATTTTCTCTCGCCTGGTCTCTCCTTTCGGCGACTCAAGTTGCAATGCACAGTGACTGGTTGAGTAGCATGACGTGATATTGTGAGACAAGCTGCACCGGCTTAAAAAAAAAAAAACACTCTTTCAAAATGTCACAACTCTAAATGGGTTATTGGTCCAGATCTGGATTAAGATGGCATCCCTTGACTTACCGCCTCCTTCTCGCGGTCCATGATGGTCTCAAGCTCCTCGAAGTGACGCAACTTGATCTCCAGCTTCTTCATCTGGGTCTCCACCAACAGGGCGACCAGAGACTTAATCTTCCTTTCCTCCACTGCAGCCAAGTGCTGCAAAGAAAAGAGGCAGGGTAAGAAAGACAAGGAGAGGAAATACGAACCAGCTGTTTCATGAAGGTGTTAGATACTTGGTTAAAGCAAACCAATATGCAGAGAAATTGTCACCTTGGCCTTTGTTGCAGCAGAAGCCAGTGCGGCAGCAGCTGCTGTGGCAATGTTGCCTCCCTCCACCTCTGGCTCCAGCTTCTTTCTTCTCTCCTCACTACCTTCCTCCTCTGCCGTGCAAGGGACTTTTCCATCTTTTTCCTCCTCTGGCGTCTCTTTGGCTTCTTCCTTGTCTTTGTCAGAAAGGACAAAAGGGAAGAGGGAACAGAGATAAGGTATATTTACACAGGGACATTGACACTTAATACCATCTTCACAGAAAAACATTGTAAAGAAAGTTAACTCAGATAAGATTATCCTTTTCAATTACAATGGATATGGTGTCATGAATTACATCTCAGCACTTCGACAGTTAGATCTTAATCACAAGGGTCAAAGCTTAACCTAAACATACCGGTTGTGACCTTCTTGTTCTCTCCCTCCTCACGCTCTGACATCTTAGCCGCAACATCACTCTTCACTTTGCCGCCATCTGGCTTCTCTGTTGTCTCGCAAGGCTTCTGTGCCTCATCTTTGGACTCCGTCTAAAGTGATCCACACAAACCCAGAGGCAGGTCAGACAATTTCTGAATTTACATTGTGTTACTGCGAGCAAATAACTATTGTATTTGATAGTTATATTAAAACTGTTTAGCATTAGGCATCTTAAGACCACCTTGCGACCTTATCAACCACAATTAACATTTTCTAAGTTTTCACAATTGTAGGCGCCCGTCTTTAGAACTTGGTGCACTTGCCTCTGCTCGCAAGGATAACGGCATTTAACCTATTTCTATAATGTTCAATAAGGTCAGAGAACACATTTGGAGGGATATTGGACCAGTCCTCCATGCAGAAGCTTTCAAGATCCTTGATATGCTTAGGTTTGCACTTATGGACTGCCCTCTTTAATTCAGACCACATGATTTGGATTTGGTCTAAGTCCGGAGACAGATCTGTCTTCCAGCATAGTCTCAAGAGGATGGAGGAGATATAAGAAGACAGGCAGTTACTCTGGGAGAGCTGGACAGGGCCTTAGAAGGTCCTTAATCCATCAGTAGGACCAGTATCAGCTCCTTTGTGCAAGGAGGAACAGGATGAGCACTGCCAAAGCCCTACAAAATGACCCCCAGCAGGTCACTGCTGTGAATGTCTCTGACCAAACAATCAGAAACCAACTTCATGAAGGTGTCATGACAGCCTGAAGGCCCCTGACAAATGGTTTAATCTCAGGATAAAAGTATAAAAAGTAAATCTTTCAAGCAGAGTGTAATTGACTAAGTCTGCAGGAACAGAGCAGAGAAAGATTATCGTCCTTTCAGGTGGCAAGTCTCCCTGCAGAGTTGTCATAAAGTGCATGCATGAATAGGTAATGGAGATAGGGAAATTTTCAGATTAATTAACTTTATTTCATATCTGGCCGAGTCGAGAGCAAATAGAGGGGAATGGCTCTGAGACTTTATTGCTAAAAGAGGAAAGTATCTTTCATTTGAGAGAAAGGCATAGTTAGGTCATGATAACCTTTCAGGCATGTGGCTTGTCTCACCTTGTCAGCCTGTTGGGAGTCAGAGTCTGTTTCCATCCTTTCTGCCTCTGCAGTCTCTGCAATGACACACACAATTTGCAACACACTAGTTTAAACACTCAGAAATGCAACCTCAGTTGTTTTTAGAGTACAGCATTTTCCTCTCCGAGTGACAAACAAGGCAAAAATCAAGTTACTGGAGAATAAGTAAAAAAATTAAGATTCCACAAGTTTAAATAAACATTCACAATGTATTCTCCATATGTGTCCATGACAAACCAATTGTAAAAATGAACTAGAAAATACATTTCCTTGAGACAATGTGGACGTGATTGTGTCCAGTGATTGGACTGACAGCCTTAGCTCGTAGAACCTGCTCTGCAGCACAAGTGGACTGCATAGGTTTGTTGACGGGAGTTTCTACATGGCTTGGGCAAGAGGCTCAACAACACAGTTGTAAACATTTATCGAGTTATTGTAAAGGAGAATAACGCTGCTTGTGCATTTTTGTTTAACACAACATTAGAAACGTATTATTAGTAAAACACAAATTTGTGACTGATAATACATTTTGTGACTAAGAATCAAACCTTTATTTTTGTGTATATATTGACATCTTCACTTTTTTTTTGGTGAAGGTTTATCAAGCCCTTGCATTAATAAAATAGACCTACACATTGAGTGTCGATCTCCAAAATAATCCATTATTCATTCAGCGTATTTGAGTGTTTTGAAAAACGCTTTATAAATATAATCTTTTATTATTATTATGCTTTAATTATGTGACAAACGCGAACACTTAGAAAATCCATACCAGGTTTTGCTCGTTATCTTGCAGTGGCAGAAGAGTGTCTTGACTCAGATCATCTTGACAATATATTGAGCAAACCAGACTACGTTTACTTGATCAATTTTGTTCATAGACACATTTCTCTATCAGCAAGCTCAATTTGTTTTATAGAAGGCTAGTGGTCATAAATATACACGCATAGCTAATTCAACTTCAGCTATCGGCTGCTTCCGCTTGCTGAAAGCTCTGCAAACTGTCATTCAACATTTTCTCCCAACATTTTTAAAATGATAAAAAAAATAATTCCCTAAACTTTTAGGGGGATCATCAATCCTTACAATAAAGAAATCTGACACAACTTCCCCTGATAATTAGCCTCAGATTTCAGCAGTATGCTATTCCCAAACCACTTACTTTACAAATCAATACGGTCAAAACGGTGGGCGTAGTTAGGGCATCAACATAAAAATATGACTTTGTGATAAGATGTGAGCGTCATCACTAACACATCACATACTATATTATGAAATAATTTCCCCCCTAACTTTAGCTACAGAAGTTAACAAACTTGGCTAATCATAATACTTGTAAAGTTCTTTAAATAAACGTTGGTAAAATAATTTGCCAACATTCTTATTTACACACTTCACAACTACACATTCTTACAGTCATTCCCAAATAAAACCTTATGGACCAGTACACAGGCAGGAGTCGTCGAAGTGTTTCTACTAAAAGTAGCTTTTCTCTCAGTCACCAATCTGTGCCTCCACCACCTTCTGCTTTTGTTGCTGATCACACACAAAGCTATGCAGACATAACATGTGAGAGACAATTTGCCAGTATGAAATGGTTCTGCATATTTGTAAATATGTTGTCAGTTTCACCTCCGTCAAGTGATTCGAAGGTGTCTCTTCCAAAAGAAAATAGTTCAGGGAAACAAATGTGGGCATTTAATGTACTTTCCTCATCTAAACTTAGCAACCTAATAGGATTTGTTTTTATTTTGTATTGATTTAGAATTATTTAATTAAGAGAGAACATTTCAACTTCCTCTTAATATAAAACGGGCATTGTGCATGAGTTCCCAGCAGCATTTTTTTTTATACTCCCATACTACACATCTATTCTTTAGTCCGTCATATCTCTCATGTTATTATGACCATTGGTTAACATGTAGTCACCAACGCGTGTAACGTCATGTAACTACGCAATATAATAGCTCAAATAAGCTTCAGTGTGACTGACACCAACGTTAATCGAAGATATGTGACTACATAAACTACGTAATATTCCATATTATCCTGCTGTAATATCCATGCAAAAAATATTATTTGGACATTTCAGTTTAAAAGTGAGACTGCATGCTTGTCATCATAGAAAAATACAAAGTCATTTAGATTGAGCATGATTTAGCTGAGATTGGCATGGTTTAGCAGTGCATTCGGAAAGTATTCATACCCCTTCACTCGTCCACATTTGATTATGTTACAGCCTAATTCCAAAATGGATTACCTAAAAAAACATTCTCAACATTCTTCACACAATACTGCATGACAACAATGCGAAAAAGTAAACGTTTGCAAATGTGTTAGAAATTAAATATCACATGTGAACAAGTACTCACACCTTTTACTCAATGCTTGGTTGAAGCACTTTTGGCAGCAACAACAGCATTGAGTCCTCCTGAGTATGATGCTACAAGCTTGGCACATGCGGGCTGTCATGTGCCTTTAACTGAGGAGTGGCTTCTGTCTGGCCACTCCACAATGGCCTGATTGATGGAGTACAGCAGAAGTGGTTTTACTTCTGGAAGGTTCTCCCATCTCCACAACACTGGAGCTCCATCAGTGAGACCATCTGGTTGTTGGTCACCTCCCTGACTAAGGCCCTTCTACTCAAGACTGCTCAATTTTGCAGAGCCGCAAACCCTAAGAAGAGTCCTGGTTGTTCCAAACGTCTTCCTTTTGTGAATAATGGAGACCACTATGCTAGTTGGAACCTATAATGACACAAATCCTGTCTAATCAAATAAATGTACCACTAGTGGACTCTATTCAAGTTGTAGAAACATCTCAACGACGATCAGTGGAAACGGGATGCACCTGAGCTCAATGTTGAGTGAGCAAAGGGTGTGAATACTTATGTACAAATAATATATATATATATATATATATAAAATAAAAAATCTAATTTAGAATAACAGATTCTTTTCACTGTCATTATTGTGATATTGTATGTAGAGTGTTGAGATTTTTTTTTCTAGTATACATTTTGTAATTAGGCCTTATCCTAATAAAGTGTGGAAAAAGTGAAGGGGCGTGAATACTTTCTAGATGCACTGTATATGATTTTGATGTTCATTGCAGCTTTGGCCATAATCTGCATGCCTTTGCAGCTCTACTCGTTCACCAGCAATGCCTCTTTGCCCATCTCTCTACAACGCATGGCACAGTAGCCTTTGGTGTTGATAGGTCATTACTTGTAAGGAGTAGCCATTCAGATAGTGCTGTGGACGGGATATGGCTTGAGATCATAGAGTTGTGACAAAAAGGTGGTGGCATCAAAGCCAAAGAATCGCATTTAAAAATTAATTTACTGTATAGGAAATTTGACCAAAAATAATTGATACCCTTGACATGCTGAATATTGGCGCAGAAACCCAGTCCACGCCTAGTAAGAATATAGGAGAGCGTTTACCGGTCTTCTCTGGCTCGTCGGGGGCGGTGCCAGCGATGCCGCTGCTCTCTAAGCCAAAAGCAGGGTCCACCTTGCCAGTGCTGCGGGCCGCCTCCTGCACCTTCTTAACGTGAGCCTCAACCAGCTCAGCTGGCACCTCCTCTCGTACACGGGAAAACTCCTCTGGAAGATAAAGAGGCAACCTGTCTGTTAAACTAATGAGGGCAATGTTTAACCATTACATTGTTCTACTGCCTTCCTCCTATTCCTCACCCAGGGCAGCCTTGGCAGCGGCTGAAGCCACGCGCGGATCCACAACGGAGGCCAGGAAGGCCACTGTGCTCATAACAGGGTTACCGGACTGGCTGAAGGGCACAGGCTGGTATGCCAGGGGGCCTAGCAATGCCTCACTGCTCTCCAGGTAGGGATCCTCAATAGGCAGCCGGAGGAAATGAAGGATGCACTCGTCTTGAGTGCGGGACCCTATATGTTCTGAAACCTTATTCCAGTCGTCTTTGTACATCTCCAGTGCCTAGAGGAAAGAGTGTAAGGGAGTAATGATACATAATTAAGGGGATTTCAATTATGCTTTAATTTTATCAGCAAATCGTAGCAAAGGTAATAACTGCAATAATTGCATATAAACACAAATGTAATCCTCTAAAATTAGCTGCAATGAAGGATATATTTTAAAGCGTTTTTGAGAGTTACCTCCAGCAATAATAAAGTTTCCTGCTCACTCCATTCTCTGCCGTTGCTGGTTCCTTTGCTCTGTCAGAACAACAAAAAAATAAAAAATTCAGACAAGGATGCTTCCCCAGTTGGAGGTTCAAAATGAACAAAAACAGAAATGAAAAAAATCATGGATGGATTGCCACTACAGGAATAGTGTTTGGTGTCCTAGACTTCCTCCATTTAGACAACTAACTACTGACATTGGAATGGTGGAGGACCAGAGCATTACTTATTAGCGTGCCCACCCAACGTTTAAACATAATTTTTAAATCAAAAACTCGTACATGCTAGAGATACCGTTCATGTGTGCTTTTTTATAGTGATATTTTGATACAACGCAGCATATTCACATAACAAGTAATACACTTTTTCACAATTTCAAACATCCTCACAGAGGATATTAGACTCTGTTCCAACAGCATGGACAAACATACTAAATATTGTATTGACAATTTTTAAGTTGAGGTTTAGCGCAACTACCATAGTGAAGTTGTACCTCAGTGACCAGTTATAGTAGATATGATAGGGGTATGTGCATACTCAGGAAAGCTTATTTAGTATCAACTGTAAGCTTATAATATTACATTTTATTTTAGGACATCTATCAAAATACTTTACAGTAGATATGTGAAAGGAAAATATAGCGTCAGACTGACAGATAAGTGCTGAATGCCCTGGCACTCATGGTGCTGAGGAGTGCATGGTCAGAAGACCAGATGTTGAGGAGCTCAGAAAACAAGAGAGGGTATAGTCTTGAAGGAGATCAGATATGTGGGGGCCAGATTATTGGAGGGCTTTAAAGGTGAGCAGGATAATTTGTATAGTATTGAGGTACTGTACAGGGAGGCTGGGAGGAAATTCTGGATTAAGGGGCAGAGGAGTGTGTGATATCCAAAATAACTCCAGGCTCTTGAATTGGGAGGAGATGGGCACAGGGAAACCATTGATAGTGACGTTTTAGACAATTGGCTTTGGATCCATCTAGCAGGGCTCTGTTTTGCGGCTGTTAACAGCTCATCTAGGTCCTGATGTTCAGGAAGTAGTCCGTGAGGGAGGAGGGCGGTCAGTGATGGGTTGGGTAGAGACATAAAACCGGGTATCATCAGCACAGCAGTGGAAATGGACACCATGATGACAAAGAATCAACTCAAGGTGAAGGAAGTAGATGAAGTGGAGCTGTCATGCGAAATAGTGTCCGGCTTGTGTCACGATGTAACATTTTGCCACATTCCGTATTGCGGGGTAAAGGGCTCGCGCTAGCATCAGTCACGAGCTAGGCAACACAATCAAATCTACCTCACAGTGGCTCATTCAGTCTACATGAAGTTAATGAAGACTTGCAATTTGTGTATTTTAATAATTATTTATAGGTCAGCCATGATATTTTAAGCCATTTCATGTATATACACCACCGTTCAAAAGTTTGGGGTCACCCAGACAATGTGGTGTTTTCCATGAAAATTCACACTTTTGTTTACCACCATGAGTTGTAAAATGAATAGAAAATATAATCAAGATATTGACAAGGTTAGAATTAATGATATGTGATTGAAATACTAATGTTTTCTTGAAACTTTGCTTTTGTCAAAGAATCCTCAACATTGAGAATTTAAACTGTTAAAATAAAAATTATATAATGTCACCTTTATGGTAAATGTTTAAGAAACTGAATGAAACATTTATATTTGTTTAGTTAATCAGAAGAAATGACATTTTCTGTCACAATTTTTTTTTTAACATAGAGCGCTTGACCCCACGTGGTATTGATTGACAGCACAACTTCTTGAATGACAAGCTCGGCATAACCTGACCAATTGTAGGCGTGAATGAAAGTGTACTGTACAGCAATTGGATGAAAAGCCTGAAATTCCCACGCGGGGCACTTTTGCCCACGAAACAGAATGTAGCAAAATGTAACATTGTAGCAAAAAACGCATTGTGACGCAAGCCCGACACATTTTCGCAGCCGGACACTATTTTGCATGACAAAGCCAATACTAACCATAAGGGGACAACATGCGCAACTGACACACTTTTGGACCTATGGTTAACCATTTAAACAAACTGTTGTCTGTACACTAGGAGAGGGCAACACCAGTGATCACAATGCAAGCCAAGCGTTCTTTAAGTACTAAGAAGAAGACTGTGTCGTAGGTATCACCAAGTCGAGGAGCATTTACGTAGTGTTGCTAATTCACAGTTAGATTCCAAAAAGTGTTGTTCAAACTTTAAAATCCTTTACTATCCCAGAAGAATCAACACATTAAAACATTCTGCAGCACATGCGGCTATGGCTGCAACAGAAATTATTGTTAGAATGAAGATACTATCAATCCAAGTTGTTACTCCACAGAGCTTGTCCCACTTCAGCCCCATCTTTTCTACTGCCTCTGACACAGCTTCAAAAATATCTCTACTCGTCGTTGTACTATCTACAGAATTAACACAGCTGCGCTTTCTTTGAAGAAATATTCATTTTCCCACAGTGTTTGAAATCTTCTACACTTGCTATTTTGCGTGTCTATGGTGCTGCCATTTCTGGTGACTTGTAAAAGTGTTTATTTGCATAATTTTGTTCAGTGGAGAAGCACCGGTTCTGTGGCTGGCACCATCTAGTGTTGAAACTAAGAACTTCAACAGAGTTGAGCTCAAGCTACTTGGGCGGGCCATTTTCAGAATTTGCTGAGGGCAAAAAAAACTGGACCGCTGGCCAACTGCCGCAGTTTGGACACCCCTGCTTTAGACCACGTGCAGACAATTGAACAGTCCTAATAATTTTCACATATTGGATAGACTATTTTATGTAGTACTATCCTTAAAATGAAAATGTCCGTAATGCAAAATAGAATACATTGGTTACAATTAAAGTTCATTATAATTTAGGAGGGGCCTAAATGCCTTGCATTTATATTTATCAGTAAACATTCATATAAAATACTCATATACTAAAATTATCAAAGTGCAGTCTTCCCGAATAAGAAACGAGGGGAATAAGGGATTGGGCAAAAGACATCTGCCAACGTTCAACACCACGAATCTTGTGAATACGCACAAACTCCATGACGCTTACAACGACCCAACTGACCAACATCTTAAGTCGCCGTCATAGGTCAGAGTTGGTCAACCCTGACTTTCCTTATACACTGCTCAAAAAAATTAAAGGAACACTTTGAAAACACATCAGATTTCAATGCGAATGGATATCTATACTGATAGACAGTTTAATGGCTTAGGAACAAAAGGATGGTACATCTTTTGATGAAAAAAGTTTGCAGCCTACAGAAGGTTCAATATATAGATACCCCAACAATCAAAGTGAAAAAATGATGTGGCAGGTTTGTCCATTTTGCCAAAATTCAATTTCTGCAACTCAAAATGATTCTCAATATCTTGTGTTGCCCCCACGTGCTTGTATGCATGCTTGACAACGTCGCGGCATGCTCCTAATGAGACGACGGATGATGTCTTGTGGGATGTCCTCCCAGATCTGTCTAAGGGCATCAGTGAGCTCCTGTAAAGTCTGAGGAGCAACCTGACGACGTCTGATGGACCGAAACATTATGTCCCCGAGGTGTTCTATCGGGTTTAGGTCAGGTGATCGTGAGGGCCATTCCATTGTATCAATTCCTTCATCCTCCAGATACTGCCTGCACACTCTTGCCACATGAGGCCGGGCATTGTCATGCATCAGGAGGAACCCAGGACCTACAGCACCAGCGTAGGGTCTGACCATGGGTTCAAGGATTTCATCCCGATACTTAATGGCAGTAAGACTGCTGTTCTCTAGCCTGTAGAGGTCTGTGCGTCCCTCCATGGATATGCCTCCCCAGACCATCACTGACCCACCACCGAATCGGTCATGCTGAATGATGGTGCAGGCAGCATAACGTGCTCCTTGGCTTCTCCAGACCCTTTCACGTCTATCACAAGTGCTCAGGGTGAACCTGCTCTCATCTGCGAAAAGCACAGGGCGCAAGTGGCGGACATGCCAATTCTGGTGTTCTGTGGCAAATACCAATCGAGCTCCACGGTGCTGGGCAGTGAGCACCGGGAACACTACAGGACGTGGCGCCCTGAGGCCACCCTCATGAAGTCTGTTTCTGACCGTTTGGGTAGTAACATTCACACCAGTGGCCTGCTGCAGGTCATTCTGTAGGGTTGGGGCAGTGCTCAACATGTTCCTCCTTGCACAAAGCAGCAGATATCGGTCCTGCTGATGGGTTGAGGACCGTCTACGGCCCTGTCCAGCTCTCCTTGAGTAACTGCCTGTCTCCTGGAATCTCCTCCATGTTCTGGAGATTGTGCTTGGAGACACATCAAATCTCCTTGCAACGGTACGCGTGGATGTGCCATCCTGGAGGAGTTGGACAATCTGTGCAACTTCTGTAGGGTTAAGAAATCGCCTCATGCTAACAGTTGTGATAATGACTCTAGCTAAAGCCAACACTAGTGGAAAACCATTTCAAAAAGATCAAGGGGGAGAAACTTGAAATGGCCTCCACATGCAAAACCAGTCCTGTTTTGGGGGTCGTCTCATTGTTGCCCCTCTAGTGCACCTGTTGATAATTCCATTAACACCAATACAGCTGAAACTGATTAACAACCCCCTTTACCACTTAACTGACCAAATCATTATCAGAAAAGTGCAATTGAATTTATGCCATACCCTGATAAAAAAACTGTTCCTTTAATTTTTTTTGAGCAGTTTATGTTTTACTTTGTTGGAAATTTAAACATTATGCACCGTTAAGTTGCCGGCATGAATGACCGACAATTGGCGCTGTTTTGGACAACTCTAGGCTCCTCTATGTGCTTAAACTATGGAGATACATGTGGAGGACTATATAAATATATAGTTATCTCTGTGTCTTGAACCCAAATTCCGTAATCACCCACGATTCCATGTCACTGGTGATTTTGTTAAAGTGCTCAGACGTTATTTCAACCAAACATGTTACATTAGATAACGCTAGTGAGTTTGATGTGTTCTAGTATTTTGTGAAACGGTTGTCCGTAGGTGTGAATGTGTGTGTGAAAGATTGTATGTCTATGTGTTAGCCCTGCGGTGGACTGGCGATCTGTCCAGGGTGTACCCTGCCTCTCGTCCAAAGTCTGCTGGGATAGGCTCCAGCCTCCCCCCCGTGACCCTGCATAGGATAAGCGGTTCTGATAATGGATGGATGGATAGTTAGCAAAGCAACAAACACCGACTAGTGCCAAAAATCAGCTGTCAGGACAGTTGGTTACAAAACGTTATTTCCTCGAAGCAGCGTTACAACTAGATCCTGTGTAGCCAATTTGGGTGTTTCACAAAACAATTAATATTATGGTAAAACGATTTTCTCAGAAACTATGTAAGAGTAGCAGCAATAACAACGTTTATTTACCGTCCCGACTTTCGTTCGTCTTCTTCTGATATATATCTTTGGGTCATGTCGATAACGTCCTTGGTAATTTTATAGCGCCATCACCTGGTAGATTTTACAAATTTTATTCATAAATAACAAATCAGATAGTCAGATGACAACCAACCAAAGCGGTAGAACATTCTCAGTGTGCAGTGCTTAATCGGTTTATGGCGAAATTGTGCAATCCGCTTTAGTCTAAGATATATAAAGTGGGCCTGTCAACAAGTTCAAAGTCAAACACTATTTGCTTGCACTTTGACAGTTCTTCATGATGAAAGGATGAGTAAGTATCAAGCCAAGATCGATTGACAGAAGCAAGAGCTAGTTATTCTGGGAGATGGCCAAAGTATTGCTCTTGCACAAGTGCCACATTGGTGTGTCCTACTTACAATGTATTTTCCCTACCGTGTACTGCAGTATTGTTTACACATTTGATTAGCATAATCGAATGTCTACCATCTTGGCACAGAAGATGCATGAAGGAAAAAATACTGAATACTGCTGGAAAAGCCAACACGAGCCGCTCCCAGTCCATTTCTCTAACTTATAGATATTAATGTGTTGGTGCAAGCTATTTGTGTTTTACTGGCGTTCAAGATGTGAGCCAGCCAGACACTCAATCCAACATTACATAGAATGTTGGTGTAACACAAATGCATTTGATTGGAACATGAAAGTATCACCGGCCCCATGAAGCGAGTTGTCCAATTGTTACACCATACATTTTTTTTAATCTATTTCCAATAAGCACTGACAGGTAAACGAGTGGTATGAGTTGATGACTTTATTGATTGTGAAAAGCAGGAATCTTACACAAAAACAGCCTAAGACCCAAAAGCACACAAGGCCTGCCTTCTTCCAGAGGCAAACATCCACTCTGCCTGCTCCCATTCGCAGGGCTTTGGAAGGCAGAGCTTCATGAACAGGAAGGGGGGAGGGACTTGGTGCTGATTAGTCAGTCGGCTAACAGATACTCTAGACTTCATCCCATTGGTCCAGAGGAAGCTGCTCAAGCCTACCTCTGAAAAACGGGAAAAGCTAGGTACAATGATTGACAGACCAATTATCCAACTAGTATTCAACATAGGGCACCATCAAACTCTATCCATCACCTTTGAAGCTGGACTCCTACAAAAACACCCTAAAACCTCGGAATAACACAAACACAGACACACTCAAACACGTTCAATCACTGCTTTCCTGGAAACTTTTAGGAATGCGTTTTCTTTTTACATTCAACCAACAGTCGATCTCAATTGAAGCAGCATGATATGAACAAGGAAAAAACAGGGTGGGGTGAGAGGGATCAAGGCAATTTGGAAATAAAAGCAGGTGTCAAAGCAGGAAACTTAGAGGGGAAAGGTTGGTATGCTGTCCATTTCCTCTCCCACCCATGAAAGAGGATTTTGGTCTGTTGCTCTCAGCCTATCAGCTGAACAGGGAGATGAGATGGACTGCAAGCGCATAAACGCACACACCACCAGAGCGTGGAAGCGGGAGGGCAGTAGTGTCTATGCCAGAGTCGGACTTGAGGAGGGGCTAGTGGAGCTGTTGTCCTGATTGGCTGCTTGGCTCCCCCGTGACGGCACCTCAATAATGCGTGGCTTGTCAATGACGCGGGCACGGCGATCGCCCTTCTCCACAATGCCTATGATCCAGGCTCCGCACGCCGACCCCTGGGCCCCGAAGCCTGACCCCTGATTTTTCATCTCAGCACAGAACTTGGCGGCTTGTTCCCTGGGCAGACACACCAATAGACCTCCTAAAGAAAGAGGAACAGCCACAAGAAAGGAGTACAGCAGTATAACGTCAGAGCAGTGGTGGTTTTACATTAGGGCCTTGTTGTGCAAGACGCTCATAACATCTGAGAGTACAATTTCATCTAATATCTGACATGAAATAACATTTTAATGCTAGAATCAACATGCTCAAAATCATTATAGTGCTGTTTGGAGTGGATTTGGAACGGTTTGGTACAACAGATAAGGCAAAACTCTTTTCCCATGTACAGTCTTTAGAGATATTTTACAGGTGCATAACCGGTGCAGGCGTGTGAATACCTACCAGAGGTTTCAGCTGACGTGCCCTGGAGTAAATTGAAGATGTTTCCACAGGCTTTGCTGACAGCGGCCATCTTGGCCAGGATGGGTAAGTTGTGGATGACAAATGCCACTTCACTCCGTTGCTGCGCCGCCAGGTTGTTGGCGTGCCCTAGCAATCCGAACCCAGTCACGTCTGTAGCCGCGTGTGCTTGGAACCTATGCATTAGAGATGCCGCTGCAATAAAATAAAATGGCAAAAAAGTTCATGACGTTGGTCGATAAACCTCTAAATTAAGCTCAAAGACCCTGCTTTCTCACATGTTATGTTTAGATTTGGCTAAGTCTTTTCTAAATGTAATCTTTGTTGTTTACCAAAGCAACGGGACAACGTATTTTGTTTACCGGTACGGTTAAGTGTTGCCATGGAGAACATAGCTTCTTGATAGGCTTCCTTTACTTCCTCTTTACTGACCACCAACTTGATCTTGTTCCACCTGTCCGGCTGGTGAAGAGTAAGCAGGGAAGAACAAACAGAGAAGGGAGATAAATAGGAAAAGACAAAGATAAATGGGGGATGCATTGCCAGGAAGAAAACAAAAGGAGGAGAAAAATATAAAAGATGACACGTACAAAAACGGACGGCATCGGTGAACTTGTGATCAAAACTAACATGACTTAAACACACAATTTCAACAAATTAAGACTAACTGATGTGATTAAAGCTGTGTTGGATTGTCTGGCTAACCTGGTCCAGCCATTGGTGTGCGTTGACTGCCACCTGTGTTCCCAGGGGTTTGGTTAGAACTAGGACATCACCTGGTACTGCGCTGTCCGGCCTGCAACAAAACCACACACACACACCAGTAAAATTAGGTAAGATTGTTGAACACTGTTGTTGCATGTTCCTAAACTAATGTCATGAGGCTTCTGGATATATCTAGAGTTCTCATGTTTCAGTTCTATTTACACTTAGATTGAATAAAATTGCTGAAAGATAACGTGGCAGAGTCACAAAAGGTACAGTGCATTTGGTTTTTAATGCGATCCTTCTTAGCAATTCTCTTTCTCTAAATGTAATTTTTTTTTCTTTTACAAATTTTTCTTCATCGCTTTTTGCTTGCCTTGTGTGATGCACATTGAATTGCCTTTGTGTTTGAAATTGGCGTAACAAATTAATTTGATGATGGAATTAGTGTTTTCTCTGTGTACTGTAGAAGTCTCAGTCTACTCACATGATAAACTCATTTGGTTGGCAGACAACAGAGGCCACGCCCCCAATGATGATCCAAGGGTTGACAACCGTTTGGCCACCCGTCACCGAAGTCCCACCTTCTTCTGCAGCGTCACGGAAACCCCTAATCATCAGCGGCATCGCACGCTCGCGCTCCTGTAGTGCAAAAATAATACACACATAAAGCAGACACACGCCTTCACCACACATAAAGTTTAATGGTCTTCTGACACTAAGGTTCTAGTTTGCTATGCAGGTAAGATCGACTATGTAGGGACTACCGACCGAGACACATTCCAACACGTAGTTTTGTGTGACACACACGTTAACACTACCTTCTCGTTCATCTTCTGGCTGATGCTGAGCAGCATCAGCATGTTGTCACACTCTGTGATGCCCATGGCATAAAGATCACTGAGGACGTTGGCACACGCTATCCTGCCCTGTTATAAGATACACAGAGGATAGGGAATGAAAGCTTTGGTAATTACCTCCTTTGAATGCAGAAAAACGCAACTTTAATAAGATGTATGTACACAAACCCAGCTGATACCGTTAAAATGTGGACTTGGTCCTCTTGGTACCTCTTTTTAAATGTCCCTGGCTTTGATAAGCGTACAGGTAGAGAATCCGAACATTTCTTATCATACACTAAGGGCCAGTTTCCAGTTGCCTAGTCCTAAACCAAATCTCGCTTAATTGAGATTCTTCATTGAAAAGTTTTTTTTTTTTAGGACTTGGCTTCATCCATGTACAGGAATCCAATAATCCAGGTCTGAATGAATAGAATGGTAGAACTTTGAAATTGGGACAAAGATCGAAGGTGGAGGGAGCAGGGAAAAAGTCACATTAGAAAATACCAGACTCAACATAACCCTGGTGCTACAGCAGATATTAAGGCGCCAATGCTTGACGGTGGGGGTGAAAGGTTATCAATACTACTCACCATCATGTAGGGATCCTCCACCAACGGGTAAAAAAAGTCTGTTGTCTGGACCAATGACAGCCCTCCGTGTCTGAGTGGTATCACACAGGAGTCCATGCCTATACCTGCGACAATTTCGACATCAAAAGCAATGAGAGAATGCACTCGTACGTTTTACACTACATTCAGGCCGTTCTAACATGACCTGGTAAAATTGCCGATTCAGTGTTTTAAACAGGACTGCAACAACAGTGACTATAAAGTTATTCATTAACAGTCATCATAACAGGTGGTTGAGCGTTTTTCGTTAGACGTTGGGGAAATAACTTATCCTGACGGATTTATTATGGCTGTCTTCTTAACTTAGCAGTCAAAAAATGTTGAAGAGATTTGGTTAAACCTATACTACGGCATGCAAAGCATCTATTCTCTAGCGTCTCTAGAGATTGATTGGAGGCAATGCTAGGTTAGTTAGCTTCCTTCATTCATATCACACAACCACCCACGTTGAATCAAAAATACAATCTACTTAGAGTTAGAAAGCTCTACACCCGACGACGATTAATAAGTAAATAGCAGGTTACGTAAAGTTTAACTAATCCAATACACGATTTGTTTCCCGCGTGCATGCGTGACGTTACCTAATCGAGGGCCAGGGTTAGTAGGGGCTATTTGTTGAACGAACTCCGAAGCTTGGTCACCGGCCTCCCCTGGGTCGGCAGACCCGTCCGGCTCTAATCCCGACAGGAGTTTGAGCAGAGCCTCCTGTGGGACCTTGCAGCCTCATCCCTTCAAGTCGGAGAAGGCTGTGAGACGGAACCCACGATCGAGGCCATGGTCTTCGGGTTTGAACGGTTTGTAACCCGGTGGAGTAGATCCCTCTAGCCCTACTGCTTCGGACGGAGGGGTTGGGGAAGTTGAGCCTGACATGTCGGTCTAACGACTGACTTCAGACGGACACCTCTCAAATGAATAGCCCAATAAAGAAATAATGTGCAAATGAAATACTGACCTAGGCTCTTGTCATGGAGTGCGCGCTGGCAGGAGGAAGCGTTGTTATATGACGTCATTTTCCGCCTGTCAGTTGCCCGCTCCCAAATTAGAAATAAATAAAACAATTCTAGAAAATGCAAGATCATTTCAATAAATTTCAAGCAACATTTTGTTTTATATTTTGTTATTGCTAGTGTATGTTAAATTGAAAATCAAATATTTAGGATGTGTTTAACAGAATCCTCCAGCTCCCCCACTATGGCGAATGGTTTCACCTAGTAAAAGGTCCTTTGTGTTGCCGTTGCCCTCTTGCGCAACAACGTGGTAGTACAATGTTTCATTTAGTGTCATATATACTCACCATAGCACTATAATATTCAAACACCATACTATCCATGAGATTTTGATATTTATTCGTAAATCTCAATACAGCAATTTAAAACGTATTATTTGCACGGAATATTCTATAATTATAGACAATATTCACACAAACTCGTGGAATCTCAGTGTGCTTACATTCTGATAGATACACAAGTTATGAATGACAGAGTTGAGGTTTCAGAAAAGTCAGGGTTGTTGTATGGCTAGGTTACGAATGGAAGAGGACAACACTTGAGGTATGAGATAAGGATGTAAGTATTCAGATAAATGACATATTCACACATGCACCAAATCACCATCTGCGATGGAGGGAGCAGAGGGAAGGAGAAAAGAGTTAGAGAATAGGTGTGGCAGTGAAAGAGGAATGGATTAAAAGCTAGGAAGAGGTAGAAAGGGAAATGAAAGAATGAGGAGTAATGGCTAATCAATGGAAATACTACTTTAAAAAGACCAACACATTGAGCAGCTCTATGACAATAACATTATCATACTGACAATTTATTCCTTCTTCCTTTTCCCATCGTATTTGATAGATTCCTTGATGTCTTTTTTATTTCAATAGGATTGCTGCCTGTCTCAATTCTGCCCAAGGATTGACCTGTGTGTGCTTCTGTGACTATTGTGTGTGGGTGTGTATTTCGAGATCTTTGTGTATACTTGTGTCACATATTCATCAAAAGCGGGGTCCTTGGAAAAAATATCCAGGCAGCCATTTTGGACACAGTATGATGAGTGTGTGTCTCTGTGTTATTGTATGCAGTCCATGACGTGAATCTGCAGTGTGTCCATGTCAGGTGCTTGGTACTGGCACTTTGGGCAGCGGAAATCGGGCAGCTCCTCTGTGCCAGCAACAGCGCTCGCCCCACCAGGGACCAAAGCCACACTACGGAACGAGGACGGGGGAGGGGCTGTGTTGAACGCTGCCCCTGGAAACACACCTGAGAGAGAGAACGTATTCCATGGTTGTTAATAAAGTGTGTGATTGTGTACTATGTTAGCAGGACTGGTGAGTTTAGATACCTTGTTGAGGGGGAATGAGGGGTTGCCGTGGTGATCGGAAATCCTCCATGTGTCTTTGCTGCATCTCCTCAATGCGAGCCCTCACACTGACACACACGCACACACAAGCACGCACGCACATACACACACACACAATTTTAAAGGACGTGCGTCACGGCCAAAACAAAAAGTATTCGATGTGATTTACAATTCAACTCAATACAACTCTAATTTCATACAAAACATTCAACAAACTTTCCTATGCTTATGCATAGCTTAGTCAAGCATTGCAGAGGAGGTTTAACTGGGTTATAAAGAGGGGTTAACTGGGTTGTAGCAGTAGAGATGGTGTATCTGGGTTGTAGAGAAGGTGAAACTGGGTTGTGTGGGGTTGATTACCATGAGGTTCCTTCCTTTTTGAGCCTGTCAATCTCGGCCAGGGCCTGTGACAGCTGATCCTGTAGCTCCTCCTTCCTCTGGTGCAGCTTCTCCCGAGCTTCGCGTTCCGCCAGGAAATCCGCTTTATAAATCTCTGCCTACACACACACACACACACACACACACACACACACACACACACACACATCAGTGAGTGTTTGGTTTTGCATGGCTACACAACAACGTTGTGCGCTAGAGTATGTAATTAAGAGTGTGTGTGTGTGTTAGTAAGAGGGATTGTGTGAGGATAGGTGCAAACCTGTGCCTGTTGGTGAGACTGTGCATGTGTAAAGGTATGACCGAATGTGTGTAAAAGTCTGTGTGTCTGTGAGAGCGTGTAGGTGAGAGTATGTGTTAGAGAGTGTGTGTAGGTAAGAGTGTGTGTGACAGAGTGAGAGTGTGTTTGTAAGAGCATGTGTATAAGAGTTTGTGTGTGAAAGAGTGCAAGTGTGTTTGTAAGAGCATGTATGTGTGTGTGAGATTGTAAGTACCTGTGCAGTGAGAACTGGCACAGTCTCCAGGGAGCCCCTCTGTTGCTCTACTTCCTCCTTGAGTTTGTCAATCAGGTCCTGCTTCATGACCAGAGCCCGCTCTGCCTCCTCCAGCCTGCTACACAGGTCCCCGCCCTGCGGTACATACACGCAGATGGACACACGTACACACAAACAGCACTTAAGCCAGCACGCTTACAGAAGTCAAGGAAAAAACACCCGGACCGCAAACTATAACGAGTCTGTCTGCGTTTACCTGAGTCTCGTTCTTCAGCTTGGTGTCATAGTCTCTGAACAGACACGTGTATGCGTGCTGCAACTGGGTCAGTTTTTTCCTGTAACAGAAAGGAATAAGAGCAACAGATGGAGAGAGAAAGGGGGGGGGGGCAGAAGGAGGGACCGATAGAGGGAATGCGATAAGGGAGAGAAAAACAGACAGACAGATGTAGGGAGATTGTTAAGATTTCAGAACAGGAAGTTGTTACTTCCTCAGCTAGTTTGCTCTTTGAATCACACATTTCACCGCACTGCTTTGCTCAGGCCTTGTGTGTGTGTGTGTGTGTGTGTGTGTGTGTGTGTGTGTGTGTGTGTGTGTGTGTGTGTGTGTGTGTGTGTGTGTGTGAAAGCACAACTCACCTCAGATATCAAGGCACTATCT
>JAVQJS010159106.1:0-25841 GCA_036024795.1 Galaxias rostratus
ATAATATTTAGAGTTCACATGCAGTCTGAAAGGGTCTGTGCAATACCCTGCAGATTTGGTGTGTGTGTGTGTGTGTGGGGGGGTTGGGCTACCATACAGATTGTGTGTTTATTCATGCGTGGAGGACCACCAGATGTGTCTAGTACAGAATGAGAGCATGGTGGGTTTGTTTAAATGCAACAGGACAGATGTTGTAATGCTCCCCTGCAGTGAGGATCCCCCCTCTCTCCTCCTCTTTCCTTTCTCTCTCTCACTCTCCCAGATGCATGGACTCACCATAGCATGCTCTCCATGGCCAAACAGAGAGAGGAGCAGGGCCATGCATGCAAATCGCCCCAGTAGGGATTGACTGGCGCTGAGCCAAGGTTCTGTGTCCATTACCATTAAGATCCCAGAGCCCATCAGAAGAATTCTGCTGTCTGATTGGGGGAGCTGTCGAGAAAGGGGGCGTTTCTTTCTGTAATGAGAGAGTGGGGTTGTGACAGCGTAGCTGAGGAGTTTCTGAAGGTCTGTTACTTGTCTGCTGTATCAACTCTTCAATGTGAACCCTGCTACAAGGAGACTTTTATTTTGGAAGCTCCTGCAGCGTAAATACATATTGTGCTACCAGAGGACTTTTATTTGGAGGTATCTGCTTGAGGAGTTTTAATAGGACCCTGCTACCAGAGGACCTTTATTTGGAAGGGTAGCTTTATTGGTGCGCCGCTTGAGGCCAAGCTCACACAGGGAGAACATGGCAGCAAACTCAGAAACAAACAGCGACTCTGAGGTATGTGCTTGTGCCTTCCGTTGTTGCTTCATAGTGTTTCACTTAAATATTATGTGTGTCAATGTGTGGGTGTTTGTGAGAGGTTGAGGGTGGTGTTTGAGTATGCAGGCTGTGAGGGCTTGTGCTCGCAGTGATGATCTGGCCAGTCTCCTCTCTGAGCCGCTTGCTGGTGTGTGTAAGAGATCTGCTCAGCCAAGTTGTCACAAACCACGCTTCATTGAGAAGGACACGCCTTTATTGAGAAGGACACATACCAGCCTGTTAGCCAAGCATACCTTGGCAGTAGACATACATTATTTTTGTCTCCTTCTAGTCTAAGGAACAACACAGCAGCTTGAGTTCAGAAGCGGACTACATTGAGTTTGTTTGTTTCTCTTGTTTCAAAGTGTGTTTAAGATGTATTGATTAGCGTAGCATAATGCACAGGGGGAGTATTGAGTGCATTAGCTTCCTCTTTGTGACCTGCTGTTGCATAGCTGCTTCTCCACTGCTGTTTACAATGGGAAGGGGGGCCAGTTCCACTTATCTCATAAGAGAGCATGTACTCCGTGTTGTGTCTGTCTGATTGGCTTTTGTGCGATAGAAATAGCCATAGATGCTGAGAGAGCTGGAACTATAGAGTGAGAGAGCGGGAGAGCGAGAGTGAAGTGTGAGAAGAGGTGATCAGTGCCCACATCATGTCATTCTTTTGTGCAGTTAGAGGCTTGATCACATATGGGGGCAGAGGGTTCAGTACAGTCAGTGTGGCTAATGCACTATGGACAGCTATGTAGGTCACTTTGTTATAGTAAAGACTAGTGCACTACGGTCAGCAGCGTAGTACACTTTGTTATGGTAAAGACTAGTGCACTATGGTCAGCAGTGTAGTACACTTTACTGTAGTAAAGACTAGTGCACTTTGGACAGCTATGTAGTACACTTTGTTGTAGTAAAGACTAGTGCAGTCCACATCACTACATAACTTTTATTGATGCCAGCTGATTTTGATATTTATGTTGGATAGCCTGTGTATGTATACACTTGCATAAATCAGTCTGCCCGTGTGTGTGTGTGTGTGTGTGTGTGTGTGTGTGTGTGTGTGTGTGTGTGTGTGTGTGTGTGTGGTCTTATGTTGGCATCCTCGCCATTCTGGCCGGGAAACAGAGCCCTGCTGTAGCCATCTGAACAAACCACAGTATTCACACAGAGCGCACATGCTCACTTCATCCCCTGCCACCATTAAAGCAAACCTTACTGGTATTCACCATTAAAGCAAACCGTACTGGTATTCACTACTAAAGCAAACCTTACTGGTATTCACTACTAAAGCAAAACCTTACGGATATTCACTTCTAAAGCATAAGCTTACTGGTATTCACTAGTAAAGCAAAACCTTACTGGTATTCACTACTAAAGTAAAACCTTAAACAATTTAAATGAAAACTAATTAAGCCTATCAAAGAGCCAGGCGTGATGTGGTTTGTCTTTGCACGTGTGTGACCTGTGGAACAGCTACTGTCTGAACCTCACCTCCAATACAAACCAGGTTGTAACCATGGGAACCATTTCACAGGGCCACAACCAACCGCTCATTTCACAGACATAAACAAAGTTAGTGTTTTCCTGCCATAAAAGGGAGAATTAACATGTCAGGGAAATACAGGCCTTGCCAAATGGAAATTATCCAGGGTTCATTGAACGAGAGGTTGAAATTAGTAACATAAAACAAGGATTACCATAAAAACGTCAGTAACCTCAGTGTTCGCAGATTCTTTCTGAGTCTGTCAGGCAGCTGATTGTGTTCCTAATGTCCTGATGAGAGACGTTGGCTGACGTTCCCCAAGTGCCGATGAGAGACATTGGCAGACGTTCCCTAAGGCAGACCACACCCCAACATTAACAATGCACTATTGTTGTTGTCAGATGCACAGTTTGTTTATAGTGGAGTTCATTGACTTGTGCATTTAATTGTTTCTCTCTTTTTTCGTTTGGTATTTGTCGAAATTACATTTTGGCCTAATGATACGTCTTCCTCTCACACGCTTAAGTATCTTCTCTGTCTCTGCCCCACATGCTCCACTAGTTTACAAAAGCCTCTTTGAGAGAAGGGTTTTCTGATTTGATTGTCCTGAGGTTATTACTTTCATTAAACTTGAAAGACCCCAGGCAACCCACTGCAGACCCTTTTAAAGCAGGGTATTACAAGTAATTAAAGATAAGTGAGGTCCATCTACTCCCAGTCTTATATTACTGTTGTATTGCGTGCATACCACGCACAGCAGGCGGAAATAGTGGTGCTGACCCCACTGTCTAGTTACACACCATACACGAGAGATCCCTTGTTAGAGGCTGAAGTAGGACTAAAGATTGCCTGTCCTAGATTGGTCTTTCATATGAGACTGCTGATTTAAAGGATCACTGATCCAACCAGTATGGCCACACAATTACATTGTAGATTATGGTTGCTTCTTTGACCTTTGCCTTAAATACAGTGTACCCCTATAAACAAATACATAAATAATATGTATGTTGCTTGTGTAAGACATAAAGTAACTACTAGTGTGCTTGATTGTTTGGAACAAAATATATTACCGCTGGTTACAGCTTTGATAAGACCGTGTCCAGTAATCATGGTGTCGTGTATATAATGTCAGTTTGTACCATGGTGTTGTGCGGTAGAAGTAAATGTAAGTGGTTGCCATGGTGTCATGCTGTAGATAATGTGAGTTGTTAACATTGTGTTGTGGTGTAGCGAATGTGTTTACCTAGGTGTCCTCCTGTTTATGATGTGAGATTTTACCATGGTGTCCCGCTGCAGTTAATTTGAGTTGTTACCTTGGCGATTGCTCTTCCGCGTCCGTTTCTGCTTGATGATTTCCAATGCTGTTTTACAGCCCGTTGCCTTGCTCTAGGCCCTCAGGTTCAAGATGTCACCTTGGCATTGAACCAGCAGCCCTCTGCTTCTGTGCATCACGGGTTTGCAGGAGAAAGCAGCACTGCAAACTGTTAACTTTCGAACACCAATTACAGATATTATTAACAGTACATTTGGACCATATCATGCACTCATCGATCATAGGCCTGTTTGCCTTCATACTAAATGTGTGTGCAATGCATATGCATCTGTTCTTTCTGATGATATGAACGGCCGAGTGTAAAGAGACTTTGTTGATGGTTCTGCTGTTTCATGACGGTTAGAGTAGATTAATTGGGTTGAATAGAAACGTTAATAGGGTTCATGTCCCAGCAGAGAACAGTCTGTATAGCCACTTAGCCCACTTAGCCTTGTTAAACGTGGCGGGTTGTGTTTCCTACTAATAGAGTTGGTGAGGTTAGCCCACTTTGTGTTGCTCTTATCGCTGTAGTGACAGTACACAGAGGAAGTGTCCTGTGTGGAAACAGACACAGAGCACAGATAAACATCAGATCAGTCAATTACACAAATGTGTGAAGCCAGCAGTTTGCTCTTCCTCATAAACACCTGATTGAAGGTATTATTGTAATGTGCCAGCACAATAGACTACTATTACACAGAAACAGAGGATGTATTAGTTGAATCAGATGTGAACTGTACAGGCCATTGTTTCTCACTAACAACAGTGGAGTTAAAAACGTTTTCATGTATTACTTATTATGTAATAATATGTGTGTATTAAAAAGAATAATGTGGGAATCCAATAGAATACTATTACACACAAACACCAGAGGAGTTCATTACTGTAATGTGGGAATCCAATAGACCAGTGTGTGTGTGCGTGCGTGCGTGCGTGCGTGCGTGCTCGCGCGTTTTGGTCTAGATGGCTTTGTGCAGCCTAGTCGATAATGTCGTGAATGGTATTGACACCGTACTCGTCACACACCCTGCACCACTGCTGACCAGACCAGGGCATTCACATGCCACATTATCATTGGTAACGTGATATTCGGAAGGGTCGACTTTATTTATCAAGTCACTTTCAAAATACATTTTATGAGGGACATATGAACCAATATTGAAATTTCATCTCATTATGTTTATATGAAGAAGAAAATAAATATACACTATACATTGAACATGAGTATGTGAGGTAGGGCTTTGAGTCCAACATTGCATGCCACCAGAAACCAAGTTGACATTCAACATAAAGGGAGTGGAGGATGAGGATTAAAGAAAGCACTTTATGTGTTTCAGCATTATTTACATATTTCTGTTAACCACTGGTCTTTTACATGTAATTGAGTCCATAAATCTACCCTGCCTTTCTTGTATGATGTATGACCATCCTAACAATGTATTCCTCACAGCCATTACATCAAAGGCTTTCTCACAAGAAGTACCATGACAAATTGTCTACTTATTTTCTTTCCTCGTTGCATTATTAAGTACATAGTTGAAACATTTTAAACCAATTTAATACTTTATGGATATACTTTTCATTTTGGCGTTTGCCCTGGTTCTCATAGTTGTTTGTTTCCCCAAAGGCAGACTCAGTAGTGGAAACGTGAGAGAGTGATGGATAATGAGGTTACAGTAAGTTAACACTGAGTCCAGTATAGAGTATAGTAGTATTGTTGCATAGTTTAGTATAGTAGCATAGTTCTGTGTAGTAGTAGTTTAGTTTGTTTGCACAGAGATGGCGAGAATACATCCACTGTCAATGTGCTTGACAAATAAAACCAAGTTGAACTTAAATTGAGAAATTAGCCTGAAACCATATGTTCTAATCTAGTGCAACTCTTATGAGTCTAGACAGGAAATCACTACATTACTACATTTTCATTCCGACCTGTGCATACGAGGATTACTTGGAAAATAGACAGGGATAGACGGACGAACCAGAGGTACATACGGAAAGGGAAATTAGTACTGTTTAAATTCAACGCTTGTTCCTGGGTTAAACTGTGCCGGAATTGGGGAACTCTCCCAGGGCTCCAGACTGCCACCAATTTTGAGGCAAATGCCACCAAAAAGCTGTGCACTGCCAACTAAAACAAGAATTGTTGTCAGTGCAGCCACTTCATTTATTTTACATATATAATAAATAAAAATCCTAAAGTCATATCTTTGTCAAATATTTATTGTTGCAATGGATTACTGTAAATAAAAATATTGTCCAATAACTTCATGTAAAATACCTACAAAAAAATCTGTCTGTTGTTCAGTTTTTGTGCTTTTGCCACTAACTGAAAGACTTTGTGGCGGCACTGCCCCCAGTGTAAAATATTAGTCTGGAGCCCTGTCTCCGGTCCTCATTTAACCCCCTTTTGTGGAGCGGAAGCTGGAGACCCAATCACTGTTTACCCTCTGCCAGGCATATGTCAAGTAGTCCTCCAATAGAGCCATTTACTGAAGCAATTTTCAAAGACTATTACCAATTAAACTCTCAGGGTTATAAAAAACTTTCACATTTGTATGTATGCAGTATCAGGTCACGCTTCTATATCAACCTGTCAAAACATTTCACTTTTAAACCTCTTTTACAAGTTAATGTTATTTGAGGAACAAATAAGCTGGTGGGCTGTATTGTGGGCATTGCCAACCCAGGCAGATGTGCTGCTGACTGCTGTTAAAGGAGATCTATAAACATGGTAATACAGGCCCAGTCTATTGGCAGTGGTCTGACTTGCCTAGCTGGCGCACCGTAAAGGAATAAAATTAAAAAAAATTGATCAGACCTGTGGATTTAACTCGTAAAGTAGTTTGTATGCGGAGTATTAAAGCAGTGTAAGGCCTGGCGCTGCTAGACGCAGACATGCTGTCCTGGCCACCTCTGCTTTCATAGTGAGTCACTATGTGTGGATAACAGCATGCAATGGTGGCATCCTATAATGGATTTTTTTTATTTGTTCAAATTTTGTTTTGTTTGTGTAGTAGCTTAAAAGCTTATATCTTAAAAATATTAGTGATATGAAGTATGATAATATGTCAGTGACTGGCATAGCTTAGTGCAATATACAGGCTATGATATGAACTGTGATGTGACATAGCTTAGTGTAATATCAGTGGGCTTATATGAGCTCTGACAATGTGAAAGTGACTGGCATAGCTTAGTGTAATATATGGGCTACGATATAAACTCTGGTAATGTGACTGGCGTAGCTTGTTAAAAGCTGACCTTGTGGTGATGGTGTGAGGCGTGTCAGTGCAGTGTGTTGTGTCCCTGGGGCGTAGGGCCGAGCGGGACGGGACGGGGGGGCTGGGGCAGCTCGATGGCAATGAAGGACGCGTCGTCCTGGAGCACGAGGGGCTATAAGAGCACTGTTCTTAAACTCAGACTCACAGTGAGAACATGAAGAGCTGGTGCCCCACAGAGCAGGAAGAAGACTAGGCTGTTTTAGCAGGTGCACCACAGGTGAGCCACCGCAACAGAGCAGGTGAGGTTTGGGTCCGCAGGGAGGAGGGTGTCAAGTTAGACTGAGAGGCTGTTGGCGGGCTGTTGTCCACGTCAAAAGGAGAACATTTGTTTTATTTTATACGTCTATCATCTGAAACTTTATCTCACATGGTGTTAGTGAATAGTTTATACTTACGCATGTAGTTTGTTGAATATCAGTGAAAGTTAGTGAGAGAGTGTTGAAATCGTCATTAAAGAACACGAGTCCTTCCGTTTCTGCTACATAGCTGTGGTGTGATAGTAAAAAAAAATATGTATTTCCTTCATTGTTTTAGATCCTCTGTTTGATCGGTAGTGTATGTACCTGTCGTCAATCTGACCTCTTTAGAAATTAAGTCCACATTTTCGGATCTGCCTCTGAAACAGAGCGTTTCTTTAATCCCTGGTTGTCAGAGCGCTAGTATTGACCCAGGGTCCTATCTGGGTCACACAGGGAGCCGTGGTGGAGTGGAGGGCAGCATTGATCCATAGGGCTGGGAGGGTTTGGATGGTGCAAAGGAAAACGGGTCAGTGGCCTTCTAGGCTGTGAACCTATTCATTCCGTGCTGGCCCTGAGCTCCCAATCCCTGTGTAATTAAAACCGGGAGGCGCAAACTGAGTGGATGACAGAGAGCTTTGTTGGGATTACACCATACCTTTTAGTTATGATACAAGGGATTTAAAGATTCTCAGCATTTACATGCGGGCCCTTTTTAATCCTATTCTGTATGATACAAATATATATCATAGTGCACTTTAATAGTGTTTCAGTGTATTTCAGAGCATTTAGTTAGTTTCAGTAGTTTACAAAATTTCCATCAGGCAACCAACTTCGAAAATTAATCCAGGTGGATTTCAGCAACAAGGCAGATTTATTTAGTTATTGCTTATACATTTTAATCGAGGAATTTATTACAATTTATTACAAAAGCCACAAACACGTTTTAGTTGAGGAAACCTTATATTATAATATAATATTATAATTAATTAATTAAAATATTACTGTACCTCTGGCAGAATCTTCCCAACTGTGACACGCTCATTGTGTCATCTTTATTGAACTATTTCATGCAATTTTTTTTGTACCCTGCCCACCCTATCCTTTGCCCTCTGACACCGTCCTCTGACCCTGACCCCCTTGCTCCTGGCTCACCCCTATTCTCCGTCCCACGTGCACACACGTTCCTTCCTGCGTGTAGCTGACAGAGTGCACCGTAGCTCCGGTTGCCATGGAGGAGAGTGACCATGAAGGTAACTCTTCCTCCGATGAAGAGCAGGACTCGGCCCGAGCGTCCCCTGAACATAACAGCCGAGAGCATGATGTGGAACAGGTACAGATTACAGATGACCCCTCCACCCACCAATCTCCAGAGTCCTCCCCTACCCGAGTCCCATGGCAGTAGCCCCCTTGCTCTATTCACTGATGGATCTCCATTGGGTCATGAGCAATGGGGATAATCTACCAGATCCTTTGAACCAGATGGAGCACCAATCTGAGAATGATGCAGACTGTTGGGGTTGCCAGATCTCGATTGTCCACATACTTAAAGTCCCCCCTTTCGTCATGACTTTATCCCTAAGCATCACCATTGAGTCCAATCAGTCCTAAGGCTACTGAGAAGCCTTTGGCCCCTCAGTTCCACTCCATTATTCATAGAGGAGGCTGTCCCCCTCCACCTCCTCACAGGGAAACCGTAATAAGAGCCTTCTACTTAGGAGCATAGTGACGGAGTAGATCCATTTGTATGTGGTTCAGCTACATGCAAACTTCTAGTTGTCTATCGCGTCCGATGAAGACTTCTACAGTGCTTGTTATGGGTTCTTTGGTGACTGTAAAATCCCATACGAGATGCACACTGTCTGCCACAGACAGTGCTCAGGATGACTTGGTGTGTTGAATTTTTTTTTGCAGCCATGGGTAAAGGTCTCCTGCCCATCTTTGCCGAGAAACATTCAGTCCGTTTTTACTCTCCCGGCTGCACCACTTGTTGGCACAGTCCACTCCATTCGGTCAGAGGTCTTTTCCTCCAGGGAGCTGGGGTTTATTCCATACTTCTTGATGGAGAAGTATTCAGAACCACTGTGCTGCCCTTGATGATGGTGGGGCATGTCCACAGCTGTGGTCCTGGGCATCCCACCTCAGGGGGCAGCTCCATGCCCTCCTACTGAGTTACCTGGGGTTTCAGACAGCCATTTACTGTGAGTGGCCACTAAGAGGCCCGGTAGGAGTCTTGGTGAAGGAAAGTCTGTGTTGGCAGGCGAAAGTTCACACAGGGCTAATTCCGTATCCAGCACACAGGCTAGCTAGCAGCAGTAAGAGAGAGAGGGGTGCAAGCAACGGGCAAGTGATCAATAATGTCTCTGGGTACAACACTAGACACATCACAAACCCTTGGTGTTACACACAGAATCAGAAATCCTCTATTCGTCTCATAGCCAATATATTTACATATTTGCAGCAAAAAAAGTGGACAGTGCAGATAAATGGTAAAATAAACATATTAAATTGAGACAAGCACACGTAATAAAACCACATCAAATACATACACAGCTTGACACACCTACACACTGTAATGGATAACATGCAAACTCACATACACAAAGACACACATGGGTTTACATTTTTGGATTGGACCTTTTACATAGTTTCCACTGTCACTGACAGTTGACATAATATACCTTTGGAAGGTTTGGGGATTTGTAGGTAAGACAGGTGTGTGGAACTTGGCAGGTCTCTGATCTGTCCTCCCCTGGGGGACATGTGTTACCAGACAGCAGCATGACAGCTAACACAAGTCTTATCTGGTTCATTTCACAAGTAGGTTAGATATTATAGTACACTGTGTAGTGTGTTACACGATGGTTTATTCCAAAAGGTCTTTCAGGATATAGTTCTAAACACAGTTTCCTTATGTCTATTCAGCTAGAATACGGTCATATCCACTAAAAGGCTGCATCCTGCTATTCACCAGGCAAGGTGATACGGAGCATCTGACCTGATGGAGCTGAACATGCATGCGTCGCCACCTGTGGTTAATGGAGAGATTCGGCATAGCTCAGCCCTGACCTTTGAGTCGAGCCTGTTGAACAGCATCTCTCAGCCCTGCTTTGCTACGTTCCTTAAAATTGCATTTGGAGAGCTTGTGAGTTTGCCAACAGAGAATCTGCTGATCTAGTAGGATCTGATTTTTATTCCACCCGGCGCACTAGCCAGCATATCCCTTTCAGAGATGTTCAGTAAGGTCAATCTAATGAGGGGATAATACATCAGGTAAAGTGTAAGGCTTGTTGTCGACTGGGTTGTAGGACTATGCGCTACACTACACTACCCAGGGTTCAGTATGTGTTGTCCCACTATGCGTTTCATCCTCCCGACTCTGCATTCCACTACAAAATACAAAGACACTCTGGTCTCCCCTGTTTCGTCTTAGTCATTGGTAGTATTATTTTTCCATCTGTTTAACATAGGCTATGCACCCTTTGAGTGTGATAACAGGGCCCGCATCTCCCTCTCATTTGACTAATAGACTGTTCTATTTTTCTATATATACTCTTTTAATAATATTGGCAGTAGTTCTTATTTCCTCTTCATTTTTGCTCCACGCCTCCCTCCATCTTTAATACCTAATAAATTCTTACCGCCTGTTTGGTTTGCACTGCCTCCCCTCTGCGTACCCCACACCGCCCTCTTCCCCCTGTGTGCGAACCCCCCCGACCCCCACCCCCACCCCCTCCCCGAACTTGTCCTAACCTTAACCTTTAGCACTCCAGCCACTCCGATGACTCCGAGCTAGAGAACATTATGCCTGAGCCCCATCACAATGGAGGACCCCCCCACGGCCACCCTCCTCCCTTTCACGGCCACCCCCCTGCCCCCCACGGCCACCCCCCTCCCCCCCACGACCACCCTCCTCCCCTTCACGGCCGCCCCCCTGCCCCCCATGGCCGCCCCCCTCCCCTCCACGGCCATGAGTCCCAGGTGGTGGACCGAGAGGTGGAGGGAGAGGACCAGACCGCCACCCCAGGGACACCCACCTTTTTATGGCCCCCCACAGCGGGCAGGGCCCAGTCGGACCAGGCGTCAGAACACAGGGGAGTCCATTTTGACTGCCAGTCCCCTGTCAGTCCTACGCGACCCAAAAGCCCATGGGGACGCTTTGACCCCTACTGCATGACCGAGGTAACCCAGGGCAACCCAGGGTCACTGAGAACAGAGCGAGGGATATCCAACCTTGTGCTTTGTACTTCAAGATAGATTGAGTTTCATAATATGGCTACCTCTAATTTCATGGAGTAATACATATGTTCCTTAATGTGGAAGAAACACAAATGTTTAGAAGTCTTCTGTTTAGTGTAGTGTGTGTTTACTATACTAGCCTTCTATAGAGTGTTGTGTGTGTTTACTTTATGCTTGCTTGTATGTTTTTACTTATCTGAAAAACTAAAGTGAGAATATGATTTTACTCTTTGACATTTAATGTATTTTGGATGGGTATCCACTTCCTGTTGAAGGGGAAGTCTCTACGTAGCCGCACACATAAACACCTTGTTGAACGGCAGTTGTGATCCTGTGCTTTGCCTTGTACCCCTGCTGGTATTCACATTGGACGGCTCTGTGTCCTTTGCTTGTTGTTCCCAGGACCACGACAGGGAGTACGTGGGCTTTGCTACACTGCCAAACCAGGTGCACCGCAAGTCTGTCAAAAAGGGCTTCGACTTCACACTCATGGTAGCAGGTGAGGCGCTCTTCAAATGGAACAAGACCTGACTGGTGTCCCGGAATGACTGCTGCTCTGTTCATATCGAGAGGCTATAATAGCATGTTGAATATGTTTCCAGGGGAGTCAGGCTTAGGGAAGTCCACCTTGGTCAACAGCCTCTTCCTGACAGACCTCTATAAGGACAGGAAACTGCTGAACGCTGAAGGTAAGAAGTCGCGTCGTCTCCACAGGGAGCTTCAGGGTCAGCCACCACATTACAGTAGGTTGTTAACCCTCATGACAGAATCCCCTTTCATAAGGTAAAGTGGTGGGCACCCGTTTGTTATTTTCTCTCAGAGCGCATCACTCAGACAGTGGAGATCACTAAACACACGGTGGACATCGAGGAGAAAGGAGTCAAGCTGAAGCTCACCATCGTAGACACGCCTGGCTTCGGGGACGCTGTCAATAACACCGAATGGTATGTGCCGAAAAAACACTAACTGACATCCATCCATTATCAGAACCGCCTATCCTATGCAGGGTCACGGGGGGCTGGAGCCTATCCCAGCTAACTTCGGGCGAGAGGCGGGGTACAACCTGGACAGATTGCCAATCCATCGCAGGGCTAACACATAGACATACAACCATTCACACACACATTCACACCTATGGACAATTTAGAGTAACCAATTAACCTGCATGCTTTTGGTCTGTGGGAGGAAACCGGAGTACCCGGAGGAAACCCACACTAACAAGGGGAGGATATGCAAACTCCACACAGAAAGGCCCTCAAGCGGGAAACGAACACAGGACCTTCTTACTGTGAGGCAACAGCACTAACCACTGCGCCACCGTGCTGCCCTACTAACTGACAAACCTTCCTTAAATAGAGCTGTCCTATATAAATGTAGGTACTGAATGGGATGATAAAGCAGTCCTATATTAAAACACTAAACCCTCCTCAAATGGCTGTCCTCTATGAAAATACATTAAACCCTCCTCACTTTGAGCTACACTAAACAGTAGTAATAGATCACTATACAGAGTTTGGGTAGCATCTTAGCTCAGTGGTTAGCACTAGTACCTCAAAGCAAGAAGAACCTGGGTTTAAACCCCACCTGACCCAATGGGCGTTCTGTGTTGAATAAGCATGTTCTCCCCGTGTCTGTGTGGGTTTCCTCCGAGTACTTCGGGTTCTGTCGTAAATATGTTGGGTGAGCAAGTCTAAAGCAAATTGGCAACCGTGGTATCACTCAGACTGAGTGTGTGTTTGACAGTTGTGTGTCTATTCGTTGATCGTTCGGTGTAATTAATTAGCAACCACTTTGTGTAAAGCAACTTAAGTCTCAGGAAAAGTGCTAAAAACTAAATAAAATTAGTAACTATTATTAAACCCTCCACTCAGAGTTATCCACACTCATCCCTCCTCACAAATCTGTACTATATTAAAACACACTACACCCTCTTCACATAGACCTGTCATCGATGAAAACACACTAAACCCTTCTCACATAGAGGTGTTTTCTATACATGTAGGTATTGGGTTGGAGGAGAGTTTTCTTTCTCTCCTGCCTCTGTGCTGGTGTAGTTCCTGTGTTGGTATTATATAATGTTAAGTCTTGGGTTGAGTTGGTGGTGCTGGTGTGTTGGTAATGTACAAAATAATATTAGGTGTTGGGTTGGTAATCTGCCTCGCCTCAGTGCTGGTGTGTTGGTAATGTACAAAATATTATTAGGTGTTGGGTTGGTAATCTCCCTCGCCTCAGTGCTGGTGTGTTGTTCCTGTGTGTTTCCCGCCCTAGCTGGAAGTCGGTGGCGGACTATATAGACCTGCAATTTGAGCAGTACTTCAGGGACGAGAGCGGGCTGAACCGCAAGAACATCCAGGACAACAGAGTCCACTGCTGCCTCTACTTCATCTCCCCCTTCGGACACGGGTAGGGAACAGTCAAGCGGGAGAATATACATATCACTCTCTCTCTCTCTCTCTCTCTCTCTCCCCTGTAGTGAATACAAAAAGACTGAATCACGCATAAATTCATATATTTCAGAAATATTCATATATTTAATAGTTACTAAATATAGTTGTCTAGAATTGCACCATTTTGATATGGTGGTGCAAAATCTACACTGCTCATTATCTATACGAATCAAATATAATTCCACTTGCTGGGGTGCAGCAGGTTCTCTCTGGGCGCCGTGGAACTCTCTCCCTGCCCCAGGGACATCCACATCTGTTGCTATGCCTAACTCTCTCCCCGCTCCGTTGGAAGGAGTAAATGCTGATGCGGTACTTTAACGAGTGTTTGCACTCCGTTTCACACCACAGTGTTCTTTGAAGAGACATTCCTAACCACTCTGCCGTTGATGCACAATTAACGAGGAGAGATCGCCATCTGCTGGTAAAAGTGGAGTACTGGGCACAGCTCAGAGTTACGACAGCACATACCTCTGATGTGTTAGTGCTTTAAGACCCCATCTCAACTGTTGTGTATTTATAAATAGTTGTGCGTTCATATTTGCAAAAACGGCATTTTGTAATTGTCTGTTAATTCACATATCCTGGCTTTTGTTTGTATTTGTGTGTGCATGTAAACTTACTGTCACTCACGTTGGCTGTTCTGTGTGTTTCTCCCAGACTCAGACCTCTGGATGTGGAATTCATGAAGGCTCTGCATGAGAAGGTCAACATTGTTCCTGTGTTAGCTAAAGCAGACACTCTCACTCCCACCGAGGTCAAGAGAAAGAAATTCAAGGTGAGCAAGTCAATGTCATACATTGTTCAAAATGGGTGTCTCTCTCTGACTGTTGTTACGGTATTAGAAATTAAACAACGAATGTAGTGACCTCGGCTGCATCCCTCACAATGGCTATGTTTAGATCAATCTAATTCTATTTCCCTGTCCAACACATCTCAATCCATCTCCCCTACCTCCCTGTCTCCCTTCCTTCTGGTGGTGTAGATCCGAGAGGAGATAGAGCAGTACGGAATCAAGATCTACCAGTTCCCCGACTGTGACTCAGACGAGGACGACGACTTCAAACAGCAAGACCAGGAACTGAAGGTAGTATTCACTGTGACCCCACCCCTCCCCCATGCCACAGTATTGTACATATTTTCTCTTTCCGGCCTCTCTCACTGTGATCCTTTGCCACAGTATTGTATATATTCTCCACCTCCAGCCTTTTACTGTGATCCTATGCCACAGGATTGTATGTATTCTCTTGCTCCGGCCTCTCACTCTGGGATGCTTTGCTTCTTCTCTCCAGGATAGCATTCCATTTGCCGTGATCGGCAGCAACACCGTGGTGGAAGCCAAGGGAAAGAGAGTACGAGGTCGCCTGTATCCCTGGGGCATTGTGGAAGGTAAGCTTGACTCCAGCATCTGCTCCTACACCTGTTAGTGTTGTCTTAGAAACAGCCATTCCCATTAGGATAGTTTGTTGAGTTGGCAATCCAGATCATTACACCGTCTAGCTGCATGCTGGACCATGCGTCTTATCTTAACATGTTGTTGACAGTGGAGAACTCGGCGCACTGCGACTTTGTGAAGTTGCGTAACATGCTAGTGAGGACACACATGCAGGACCTGAAAGATGTTACCCGGGAGACCCACTATGAGAACTACAGGGCCCACTGCATCCAGAGCATGACCCGCATGGTGGTGAAGGAACGCAACCGCAAGTATGCACGCACACGCACGCACGCACGCACACACATACATACACACATACACACAAAACGTACTGTATATGCATGTAAACACAAACACAGTATAAACATATATACAAACATACAGAATAAACATATACGTGTAAACACACAACATAAGTACAGAGTATAAAGACACAGTAAACACATTTCCTTTCAGTCGCTTTTTAGGTTAGCCAAACACATCCACAGCAATCTATTCTGCCCCACAGCAAGCTGACTAGAGAGAGTGGCACAGACTTCCCCATCCCCGTAGTACCGGCCGTGGGAGACAGCGACACGGAGAAGCTGATCCGAGAGAAAGACGAGGAGGTACGACACACCCAGGACCAGCCGCAACCACCAGAACCAGAACCACAACATCAGCCGCCAGAGCCTAACCCTGACCCGGGCCCAGACCCAATACCACAGCCAGAACCAGCCCATGACCCTGTAGCCTCCTGAGTGTCTCGGTTGTCAGTCACTCAGACCACGTTCCATTTAAGGCCCTACTAAACTCACCGTGGGTGGGGCTAACCTCTCTACTCGTTCCATAAAGGAAGGAAAGAGAACCTGATATGCTGCACTAAATGTTTCCTGTCGAAGCCTTTTAGGAATTCACTGTGATTAGAAGTGAGCAGAGAGGGGAGAGCCCCCAGTGGTCTCTACTCATGAGTGTCAGCTAGGCTTAGCCGCCTCATGCTATGTAGTGTAGGATTTCATATACCGAAACATCCTTTGAAGTTAAATATTTATACTGAAACACCTTTTAAGTTATATATTTATAGTGCTAATCCATTGGATTTGAGCCCTTATTTTTCAAGTATCAATTCCTTAACCACACAAACCGCTCCTAAGTGTTAATGGTTAAATGTTATGTCACAAACATTGTATTTGTTTACGTAGACTTTTGGCCCCAATTAGCTGGCGTAAATTACTTGTTTCACGTTCGTGTCGAAGATGTATGACGTTTGTTTAACTTATTAAACAAGCACCGAGCACTTTGTCCTCGTTCAGTTTGATAAAACACAAGCAGGCAGCTTTGTGGGTTTGATTTTTGACTGTAAACCGATACTACACCAGCACACAATCCTCTCAGTTTACGCACCTCCCTCCCCAAAATAAAACAAAAAAATGTTTTTATTTTCTGTATTTATTAATCATTAAAATTCGGCATTTATGGCTTCTGCTAATTGTGTTTGATTTGGACGCTCTACTTATTAAATACTTAATATGCATTTACATTAATTTGGCACATTAATAAGCCTAATCAATGTAAACCCATTCAGACTTAGTTAAAACACTAGACGATCTGGCTTTTAGTGCTCCAAGCTTAGCCTGGTCACTTGTATTGATCGGTGTGGGTTATGTAATCTAGAGAGGTTGATCTGAGTTAGTGATCAGTGTGGGTCACGTGTTCTAGAGGGGCCAGACTGATTGAAAGTATCGATATTTGGCAGCATCTTGCAGTGTGCTCGTTTGTGATTGGCTAGTGTTCAGTTACTGGTGTGTTTAATCTAAAAGCTGTTGGTTCTGTCCCTACAGCTTCGGCGTATGCAGGAGATGCTGAACAGAATCCAAGAACAAATGCACACCCAGAAAGAAGCCTATTAACCAAGGTAACTCGCTTCCCAGACCCCAGGAAGAAGGAAGCATGGTAAACCAGAATACTAGCTTTCCCCCTACCCCAGGAGGAAGCATGCTAACCCAGGATCCTAGCTTCCCAGACCCTACCTGTTCTTACACACCTACTTCCTCTCACCTGGGAAACTATTAACCCTGGATACGACACACACCTCGGCACCTCACCGGAACAGTAACGACATACCTCTCCCTCCCTGATGGATGAGGGTTACCATGGAAGAAGGGAAACAACGGGGAAGGGACACTTTCCTAGCTTTCTACGTCTCCTGAGGTGTCAAACTCCATCGGCTCATACAGGAGAGCACCAAACCTGTTCACCCAGCCAATCATTACTGTCGTTCTGTAATATATATATATAAACTATGTTATGATTAATACTTTTCTAGTCAATGTTTTTTTTTTTTTTACTTTTACCTTGACATATACTGTAGGGGATGTTTTGAATCGGGGCTTTGAATATTTTTATTTTGTAACATGATTACAATAAAAGAAACTGTGCTTGTTTCGAACACATTATTCCCTAGAGCATTTGTTTTATTATATATTCTATTTCTGTAAATGAACATACTGATACAATGTTATTATTTAAAAAATATATAATTTTTTACATTCGACACTAAACGGGACTAACGTGTTGTGTTGCATCTTTTGTCCGTATGACTCGACTGTACAAGATTTTCTGATGAATGTTTGTTTGTTTCATCTACTTACTGTATACAAAGTGATGCATGTATATCGGGAGGGACCAGCTCCACGGTCTGTTCAGGCAAGGCCCTTATTCTGCGACAATTACATGGTTGCTCAAATAAACTGATCTTTTCTTGAGTTTGAGTTGATGATCGCATGACTAAGAATATAGAACTATTTTGGTCCAGGTTACCAACAATAACTTGATATGCAAACAGTGCATTGTCAGATGAGCTAGGTAACATGCATTTAACTACACAAAGACTGGATGCTAACATCCATTTTTCCCAAGCCTTTCTTTATTTGATAATTGATAATACTTTCCACATTTGTCGCAGCTGTTTTCCACTTCCTTTGTCTACTGCATATCCACATAGATTTTAACCAACATAAAATTACATTGGGCAAGAGTCAGGTATGTCTATGTTTCTTTGTCATACTAGCTTACATTTTGGAATATATTTATGTAATAAATAACTTTTTAAAGATTGAGTGACAGAAAGAAACACGTGTAATACTTTAATAAAGAAGGAATATCATTATTAGCTTGTTTTGATCTCATGTCCCCAGTGAATGAATTGTCGGCTGAATTCAAATGCATTATCCTATGTATAAAGTTATCTCTAAGATTCCTTTGTAATTTAGCGACAAAGGGGGAGTACTTACAAATGTGCCCCTATTCAGTTTTTATACTCAAACTATGGAGGACGATTTGGGCCTACATTAAATAAATCAAGTTAAATGCTGACAAAAATAATTAAATGCAACATTTAATTATTTATATACGTATTTCATTTTATCTATATTTCCGTATTACATTATTTATTTTAATTGGTATTATATCATTTGTCACATTGATTTATATTTGCTCTGCTATTATGTTTTTATTACACGGTAGTCGGTGTTCTGTGCACTGCGAAATAAATAAACCAACTTCATCCATCAGTGGCAGTGAGCGGAATCTAAAATCCCAGTGGGTGAACTTTGTGAAACAACCAAGTCAGTGTCAATCAATTAATCTCCAAGGCTGAACTACTGCAATCTAATGTCAGATGACTGCAATAAACAACTTATTCTTTGTGAATGCAATGAGCATAGAAATAAAAATATTTAGATTGGTAATAACGACTAGTTAAAAGAAACATCTTCCACATACCTAGTACCCTTTCCTCCTCCAGACAGCTGAACAGTTCTTCGGTAAGTGCGTTCATGTAGGAAATCAGACACCTTGACTGTACACATGGAAAGTGCTGTGAAGAAGAAAATACAATGGTGAACCACTGATTCGCACACATTTGAAACAATTGCACTGTGTTCAGTCTGCATAATGTCACATAGGAGGTGATGATTTCCTGCTTTAATGGGTTAAACAGTCCGTATGACTATATTGAATTTAATGGGTTGTGAACTAAAGTGACCTGGTCTGAATGAAAGTACCGGGATGAAAATGAGGCCCACTCCGTCTCTGATTCAGAGGCAATGTTTCTGGCTTGGATAAGGTGGTTTGATTTGACAAGACGAAGTGGGCTATAAAAACGTAACAGCTCCAATGTAACAGCACATTCATGCAGCGGTGTAGAAAATCGCGCAGTGTAGTGTTTTGAAACTGAATTGACTCAAATATAACGCACCTGTCTTTAAGCTATTGATATTCAATATTTCCATATTCTTACCGCTATGATATCAGTTATAATTATAAAACTAACCACTAGGCGGAGGTAGACGCTGAACTTTTTTATATAAACGGCCAGTCAATACCGGTGCTCCCCTAAACCACATTTCAAGTCCCTTCCCTTTATATGTAACGGTCAAACTTCGATTCATTTTCAAGACAAATCCTCTCCGGACCTAACTTCGAGCGACGGCTCAGATTGGTCTTTTATAAATGACCTAAAATGTGTTTAAAAAACTTTATGTTGCTACTACCCCAAAACGCATTCATCGAATGACAGTTCTTCATAGGGCAGAAGGAAGTCTTGTTAAGGAGTGAGCCACATATCGCATCGGGAAATTAAAGATCCGCCCCCCGGAAGCATGTGATACATTTGACGCTTTCAAATACTACACTTCGGACCAGACAGCGGCTAGAGCGATCCCTTTCTACTCTGACTAATTTCATTTGGTTTGCGACGGGAAAACAACATAACAACATAATTTCAGTGTATGTGTTCATGGGTTTTTCAGAATTTTGTTATGACCTAACAGTACGTCCGGGAAAATATTAACCGTTGATTATTCCAATAGAAATTAAAGGAGGCGTCTGTGCCTGTATTATTATAATTATTATTAGCTGGCTTTCCTGGTTTGTTATTATCGTTTTTGTTATGTTATAGGCATGGCTATGTCAGTCAGTTTGGCTACGATAACATAGGCCTATAGCCTAACTCATTCAATTTAAACGTAAGATGAGGATTTGTTACGAATGTATTCATTGGGAACTGTATGTGCCAAGCTAGTTGTTACAGGTACGTTGCGGGTCGTTTTAAGTACCCAGTTAATTAGATTCTTAAGGCAATAACAATATACTGCGGTTTTGCGGATTTGGAAAAAAGTTTAATTTAAAATACTTCTGATAATAAATAATATAAAAAGTAATAAAATAAACTCATAAAGTAATACATGTGATGAGTTGAACCTTTCCTGTCAAGTTGTTTATGTCTACCAAAGCCTTGGTTTCTTTAAAGCTTGCCAGTGGCATGCGTGCCGTGATAGTGATCACAGATGTTATTTAAGCATTGATAAAAAAAAAATCTGCATTAAGAAAAAAAAAAAGTATTTATAGGTAAATATGTTGTCTTGTTTAAATCACCTAGCCTGCTTCCAAAATGTAGTACATTTTGAGATGTTTTGGACCCGAAGATTATCTGGCACTGATCATGCGTGTATAAAAACAATTGCAAGTAGTATATTGGTTTAGTGCAGTTGAATTGTAGTTAACTATAGCGCCGCGTCATAAAAAAGCTAAGCTGTTCGACGCGTTAGCGGTTTTCAGCATACACGTATTTAATATTTTAGTCTTCATTTAGATAAACGAACAGGTAACTGTAAAGGTAGCAATCTAAACATTGGTGTTCCCAGACAAAAAAGGAAACTAATTTCAAAGTTGGCCATAGGATGTTTGAGCTCTCTGAGGGCATCGCTTGGCTACACCGAAGCGTTCACTATTAGCGCTGGATTAAGGGTAGCTAGTTGATTCATTTTGGACTTTGCGACGAATCAATTGTCTAGCTCGCGTAGGTCTTGTAAGACTAATGCTAACTAATCAATTATTCATAACTTCCAACTTAAAAACATTTGGCTAAATTTACCTGATGTAGCCATATCCCATAATTTTGGATCTCCTCAGTGACATGTGTTTATACATTGAAGGTTAATCGGCGGCGTCTGTGGTGATTGGTCCAAACTTAAGTGAAGTGGTCATACATAATTTGAAGCAGCGACCAAGCAACAGGCAAGCTCAATCGACTTTAAACAATTGCTCAAATGTTTGACCGTCCACTGCCATTAATGTATTAAGTAGACGGATTTGTTAAATTCACAGCGTACAGTACACCAACTACCATACAATAAATAAAGGCAGAGCAAATACCAAAATTGCAAATAAATGTGAAAATAATTAATTAAAAACGGAAATAATTAGCAATATAAATGTAAAATTCATGATTGTATTCGTTATATTTAATTATTTCCGTTAACATCTAACCTTTTCTTCTTTAAATGATTTAATATTGGAAAACATCTATGGAGCAGAATCCGTACTCCAGTCGAACGCAATAAAGTAACGACAGTTCCGCTTGTAATTTTGGCACGTTTCCCGCACGTTACTAAGCACAGGTCAATATGATGTTGGTATTGTATTTCATTTCATTGACTGTAATGATTCCATTTTAAAGTGGCACGGATTCTGCCCCCAAACGAATAACCCTCCTTTGTAAACTACATATCTGAACATTTTAATTATGAAACATTTATTGGACTTGATGCAAGAAGGGAATGTGATGGGTGTGTTTCAATGAAGAGATCTAACATGTAAAACAAAGCCAAAACGTTTTTAATGTAAGATTTATTGAAGTATGTTAAGCATGTATACACTTAATAATTTCATATTTTGAACTCTTTATTTTATACATAATGGACAAATCAATCTAAACACAGCCCAATATTTACAGGCACTATACAATTGAATATTTCACCATAGGGAAAATGCACCTTATTATATTATATATGTATATATAATGACTGAATGAGGACCAGTGGGAACTCAATGAATCGTCCTCACCATGGTCCCAGATAAATCTCTATCATACAAAGTTACATGATACAAACAAGAAATCAACAGTCAACATGCAAACCAGGCAACAGTCAAACCTTAAAACATACAAAATAAAACTGTACTTTGTTGAGTACTTCCATATGCAAATATGATACGAACACAATCATTTATACATTTTTAAATCCTCTTCCATTAATCTTTTGATTCACACACACATAAATTCAGATCACATCAGGGTGGCTAGTGTCTTGGTGTTTCTTCAAGTGTGAGGCACAGTTTGAAAACATGGCAGTTTTAATGGGGCCTTGGATGAGTCGATCACAGTGCTAGAATTAGCACACAATGCCAAATCTGGAGCTTGGTTTATAAATACAATGTCAGAATCCAGAAGGCGGCAGAGTGCTAAGAGAGGAACTATGGGAGCTCCACTGAATTTCCAAACAGTTTGATTGTTAGATAAGACCAACTCATAGCATGCAGGAAAAAACTACAAACATGCTGACCCTTTTAATAGAGACAGTGTCTTATTGCAGCATCGATTATTGGTGTATATTCTTTATGGTCTACAAAGAAACAAGTTAGTCCTCTGCAAAAACAAGTTAGACTGACCAGACATATGTGTCACTCGTTAGGTATAGCTTTTGAGATATTTGAGCAATATTTTGAACACTCAAAGTGACCTGTAGACTTAGGTTTTAATCATATGCCATCTTGACAGTTGAGTGTACCTGTATAAATAGGCCAAATTGTGTTACGTGAACTGGCGACACACATCAAGTCTGCAGTTAGTTCGCATAAAATTGCTTAAAACTATTTGAAGGGTGTCCTATAGTTTCCAAATCTCAAATTCATTCACAAATTGAACGTATCGTAGTCATCAGTTGATAAACATGGGTGCTCTGAAATTCCTTTCCAGGTGATTATTAAATATGCACCAGAAGATACAGAACACACAGCTGGTTAGGGTAATTGCAGCATGCGAACAGCAGGGGGCGCATGTGCAACATGTGGGTGTTTAGCTGCGCTCCCACTCCAGTGAGGGAGGGATAGTCCAGTCCAGGATTTACCCAGTGCTCTGCAGCCATGTGGCTTGTGCCGCTAAAGGGAGGAGCTTCCAGTCACATTCTCAATGTGCTGTTCTGTTATGGACCCAACAGCACACACCACTACCCACCCTCCTCTCCTCCTCCCTCCCTTCCTCAACCTCTTGAATTCAGCCACTACTTCCTAATGATTAGACATGATGTCAGTGACCACAAAGTTAAGTGTTAGATACACACCGCTGGCAGGAACCTGTAGTCACAAATGTGTGCTCACGCGCACACACTCTGAAATGATAACATGCATAATTCCAGAGCACTCTGTCTCGAACAATATAAAAACCCATCCATTAGAAGTCGTCCCTGATGGCTGCGGATAAGATTGTGCGGGTGGGAGTATGCCCCCTGTCCTCTAGGTCCTCCCTGTGGGGTTAGCGACAGGGTCCAGACAGAATCAGCAGCCTCCAGCCAAAAAACCTTACTGCTTCTCCTTCTCTTGTCATAACATCATATACACTTGACCTTTCTAGGGTATGACGCCTTTCTCTTTATTTATTTTTTCTTGTGTGGAATGTTCCAGAAAGCGTGCTCTGTAAAGCTCCTAGCTGTTAATGCAATTTGTGGATCTTCTTCAGTACATTGCTACACCTAGGGGGCCGAACCCCTTTAAGTGGTCTAGGGGCCTTCTGGGTCCTAGTGCCTGATCAGGTTGGGGGTCGCTCAGGCCAGCTTGAGCGTGCTGACAGGGAAGGAGGGCATGGTCACCATGGTGACGGGGTTAAGGACCGTCTGGCTGACCAGCTGTGGGTGGTGGTGGTGGTGGTGATGATGGTGGTGCGTCATCACCTGGGCACTGCTCTGTTTCCCCCCCACCACAAGTGCCGTGGGCCCCGAGGCAGCTGACTGCCCTGGCCCCGCCAGGCCCTTTACCTGCCCCTGGGACAGGCTGTGAGTGATGTGGCCCACCGTCACCTGCTGTGTGGGGTAGAGGGCAGGCAGCCTCTGGCCCAGCACGGTGATGTGTCCTATGGGCTGCGGCCTGGGGCCCGCGGCGGCCTGGATGACGTGGCTAACTGCCTGGATGACAGAGGCGTGTGCGGCTGAGGCGTGAGCCGTGATCACAGTGGGCTGCAGGCCAGTCGCCATGGGCGATGGGGCGGGCAATAGGGTCTGGTGGATGGGTGTTACCGTGGTGCCGGAGAGGGCTGGAGGAGGGTGCGGCTGGATGTGAGGGGTGAGTAGGGGGGTCGCCGTGGCAGCAGGGCGGAGCTCGGGTTGGATGGCGGCGAGCGTTGGAGGGGAGATTTTGGGAGGCTCCTCTAGAGGGTCTTGGACAAGGTCCTCCTCTCCTTCTGTAGCATGGAGACAAGCACACAACTGATTATCCTAAAACTATACATCAAAAGATCAGAACTATTGATTATGAAACATTCTGTGCACCCTGTGGTTGTGGAGGTGTATGCAGGTGTACTACATTAATAAGAGGTGAGAGGAGGTTCTACCTGAAGCTATGGAAGTACACTACGGTAAAAGAAGGAGCTGAGAGAGGAGGTTCTACCTGAGGCTGTTGAGGTGTACTAGGGTCAAAGGGGGAGGTGTACTATGGTAACAGGAGGAGGTTCTACCTGAGGCGGTTGAGGTGCACTATGGTAAAAGGTGAACGTGCTACCTGAGGTGGTTGAAATATACAAATGTAACAGGAGTAAGTGAGATGGGAGGCTCTACCCGAGGCTGTAGGGAAGTGTACTATGTTACCTGAGGCGGTGGAGGTGGAGGCCTGGTCCTCCTCCTGCTCCTCGGGCTGGGCTGTCTGGCGGAGCGCGCGTTCAATGTCCATCACGTCCATCCACTGACTCAGCTCGTTCTTCAGCTCAGCTAGTCGCTGCTGGGTAGAGATCTTTTCCCTCGCCAGGCGCTCCATCTCGTGCTCGTACTCCTTCTCCTTACGCTTCAGCGTCTGTCACACACACACATGCACACACACACACTTGTGTAATCCTCACTAAAGTACAGAGCTTTAGGGTAGCTGCCACTAACAGATGTCTGACCAGAGTGTGAGGTGCCTGCGTTTATGAATGGGACGCTAAGCTCTTGTAAAAATAACCATCTGCAATCCAGGCTTAAGCCAGTCAGCACCCGTAGACACCTCAAAGTACCTTATCTGAAAGCAACAAAGTCATGGAGCGCTAAATTATTATGTTATATGTAATGTTATTCTAGTTTAATATGAATGTATTTAGTAACCTGGTTTCACAGGACATGTGACGCGATCCGTGACGCGCCCACAGGTCAGCCATTGTTCACCCTAACCTATTGTACACCTGAAGTAGGTCAAATTCCAGAGGACCAGGGCTGGGAGCGTTTAATTCTCCTCCCTACCAAAAAACACTCACTCACTCACACACTCAACAACTTACCCACTCACACACACACACACCAAGGCCTCCTCTGTATCAGTGGACACTGTCGACATTTCTCTCCTACTTACACAGAACTTTTCAGGTCAAAGGACTCATTTTGACATTCATGGGCACTGGGACAATTCCACTTCCTGGATGTAAGGGACTGTGAGGGTTGTACAGCATCTGTCCAGTAGAGGGCGCTGCAGGGCTGTGGTGGGGAGACCTGCAGCTGACTAATTACGGATTGACAACAGGTGTGGGGAATCTGTTAATTGGTCAGCTGTGGGTTATTTATGGGTG